>JASDQU010108857.1:97149-139250 GCA_032191745.1 Picea mariana
AAAAGGTTTAGATAACAATGCTAATATAACAATAGAAATACAACAACTCAATATATATGGTTTTACATGGGGCTTTTTATAGGGGCTTAACATATCTTTTTCCTCAAGGATGATCTATATTTTTTCTATCCACTAAAACCCTCCAAAAATAAAAAGTACTTTGTACCAATACTTGGTCTATGAAAGGTAAGGGGAAGTGGTAATTTATTGTGGATTCGCTGAGATGTTGGTAATCTAAATAGAACCTCCATTTTCAAATTTTCTTGGGAACTATAACTAGGGGTGAGACCCATTTGCTATTAGAGATTGGGTAAATCAATCCCACATCTAAAAGTTTTGTAATTCTTCTAACTATATCTTTTAAGGAAGGGTTCATTCCTCTTTGAAGTTTACTAATGGGTGTAGATTCATCCTTTAAGTAGATGTGGTGTGTATAGATGTCTAGATGAATTCCTTTAATATCCATGCAATCCAAAGAGAATGCTATTGTGTTGTTTATGAGAACAATTAACAATTGTTTCTCTTGGACAACAATCAAATTAGGGTTGATTTTTAGAGTTTTAGAGGGGAATATTTCCATTGTTTTTATTGCATCTTGGTAAATCTCATTAGTGATTAAATATTTATAATGAAACTCTTTCAAATCAAGATAAATTTTAGGATGTCCTCAATCCTGTTAGCCAATATATTATTCATTTTTTACAAAGTTTGGGCATAGATTTTGCATGTAATTTGAAATAAAATTGTCCTCATTTGTATTTTTCATGGCCAAGGTTGTTCAAATTGTGAAAAGAGGGTATATTTTTGTTTGACATGTTTCCTCCCCTTCTTCTTGTCCTACCCACTATATAATTATGTTTTAAAAAGTGGCTTGGTAAGGGGGTAGAGGACAAGTTTCTTCTCGGATTGACCATTTGTGATGGTCGTATTTCCTTCCCTACAAATAATATATGGATCACTTGTAGCTATAAAATGTCTTCCTAAAATGAGTGGATTCCCATTCAGTTTGTATGTTTTTTGAAGAACTATAAAATCTATTAGAAATTCCCATGAATCAATGGAAACGATTACATCCTCTAAGACTACTTCAATATTTACAATTGATATATATACTAGCTATAGTATAGTAGGTGTGTGTCTTTGTATTTCTTTAAGGTCTAGTCTAACTATAGTTTCCTTTGTCATGACATTGATGGCTGCCCCATAGATCTATGAAAGTATTCTAATTCTAAATGAGTTTTTTGTTGATGTAGACATATACAACTAGATTATCTAGATCTAAGTTTTTATGAACAAAGATTTTTCCTAGAATAAGATTTACTAGTTGGCCTATCACATTTATTGTAGAGTAATATTTCCTCTTTCTTCCTTTCTTCTTAATGCATTATTCATTTATGAAATTGTTGTATATAGAAACATCCTTAATATCCCAAAGGAGAGGGTTTTGAAAGATAATGTTTTGAGTTCTCGTAGGAGGTCATTGTATAAGGGGGTGTAAGCCTTAATAGTTTATATCCTTTTGGGATAAGGTGGGGTTGGGTCATGGATAGGTTTTTCTTCTGGAAGATATTCCTCCTCCTTCTAACCCATATCCTCTATGGGATTTGTGATGAGAAGATGTGTTTTTGGTATCTTCTATGATCTTAGATTGATGTCTTAGAGATCGATAGAGTAGGTTTGGTAGGTGGACATATATTTATTATATACTTTTTGGACCTTCCTATTGTTTGGATTGGATGATATCTAGCTAGTAAACTGGGGTTGTTTTTGAAATTGTTTATCCTTTTTTTTTGGGAGCATTGGTATGATGTTTTGGGGGTGTACTAAACACTTAATGCTATTAGTTTTGAGGTCTACACCCTTGTGGAGGATTATTCCATTACTAATTTTTCATTGGAGGCTGATATGGGAATGATTGAAAGGATATAAACTACTAAGGCTTTGACCTCAACTCCTTAATACATATCCTTGATACCTATCGAGGAAGGAAATTTATTAGTTGTATGTTTATTTTTATGATCCAAATGCTTAAAATGTCATAATGAAACATAAGTACAAACCATGTAGACCAATGTGAACGTGGAGCACAATTACAATAAATATAGTAGAGATAAGTTACAAAATATGTCCTTAAATAATAGGAGAACCTCCTCAAAATACTCAAATACATTCATGCATCCAAATCACATGTTTATCAATAATGAATACGTGATCTCTATATATAATTAGTCACACATTGCACATGTGGCCCCTTTATTATTCTTCAAACCCTATTACATATACATTTACACATTACATGTACATTTAACCCCATATATTCCCCCCTTGGGGTCATATCATTTCTCTTTGTAAATTGAAAAAAAATCTACAATGTCAAGTGGACATTCATTCCTAGCATGTTTTTTTGTGCATGTAAGATAGAAAATAGATAAATCTTTGTTTGTGTATTCCTACTTCATATTTGTCTACAATGTATCCATGTGCATGTCCAATTAATGTAAAATTTTAATTTTCGTATCTTTTAGTAACTCCATTTTTCATTTTTAATAAGATTTACAAAGATAGATAATTGTGGTGCAATAATTCTACCATTTCTACTCTTCTTCCATATAGATTTGGAGTAATTCTTAAATACTTTATTGATGTCTTCATACTACAACTAGAATATGTCTCCATTTTCAAGGATATTCAAAGTCTCCATGGATTCATCTCTCACCCCTTTAAGAAAAACAAGTTTGAGAGAGTTATCATCTAGTGTAAAACTATGAGCCCTATTGTAATTGATTTTGAACATTTCCTCATAGTCCTCCAAGGATTCATTCTCTTCTTGGATTATTATGAATATTTCATCTTTGGTATCCATGGCCTTATGATATTCCCTATATTTTTAGTGAAGTTTTCTTCATTTTCTCTAAGCTTCTAATGTTGTTTCCTTATAAACTCATAAACCACCTCAAGGTTGATTCCTTTAGTGTAGAGGGAAAAAATTGATATTTTAAGCATCAAATGAATAATCATAAGTCCTACAAACAAATTCAAATTAAAAAATAAAAGTGTTAGGGTCTTCTATAAGAATGCCATGAAAATGAGGAAGATAAGAAGGATTGATATTCTTCATTTTTGTTTTTCCATTGGTTTGTGGAATTCAAAGATTTCATAATGTTTCTCTCCATATTCAACCTTGGTGTGGTAAGATCATGATTATTCTCCTTTTTCTATAGATAAATTTGAAAAAATCCTTTCTCCTTATTGGGGTAATTCAACAATTTTTTGGATGTCTACTTCACATTCCTCTTTTTGTTGTCCTTGTTCAATTATACCCATTTTAGCAATGTGAGTTCTTGATAAAAATATACCAAATATATCTCTAGATCGATGCATAAAATATCTTATCCATCATACTATATGACAGGTAACCATGTGATTCTCCTGACATGCTATATATGTTTGCACAAGAAGCACCCTCCCAATGGAATTATGTTCCAAATCACATTTTATCATGGACACTTTAGATTGGTCTTCTAGAGCTTAGATGTGAGAGATCTTGTTGTATGATGATGTTCCTTGCATAGTGGATATTCCTTTGATGATTTCATGATCATGATAACATGTGTTAGTTGTTTTTTACAATGATGATGATGTTGTAGATATGTTGCTCTATTTATGATTATGCTTATGAGGCTTGATGTATTGGATACTATCATATTTTATTTCCTTGCTCATGTATGGTGATGGTATTTCATGTAGTTGTAATGACCATGGTGAACATTGGTTAAGTTTAATAATGGATTAGAACACTCAAAATTTCTATTAGTTTCCTTATTGTACCATGGTGGATCATAGTTATCCTTTAGATAAGTGTTGTCACACTTGGGTTGAATTGTACTACTAGAGGCATATAAAGGTGTAGTGTGTTCATATCCCAAATCATACTTATAAATTTTCATATTACCCATTATTACATAAACATATTTCATTTTCCCAATCATGGTTGTCTTGTCATATGTCATAGCAAGGTTCATACTTAATAATCCCATGAGGAAAGCCTCATATTAAGAGCTATAAGCTCGAGGTTGATGTAGCTAAGACTTAAAATCCAAACATAAACCTTGAGCTATCCCACCTAGAAATGAGGCCAATTCCCCAAGTCTCATGCTTAGAAATTCATGTCTATAGAAAATAGGACTATTGAAATAAATAAACAAAAGGAAAGAAAAGGGGCAGTGAGAAACAATGTTGAGGAATGGTAAATCAATGCTAAAAGTCCTCCCTCATGTTCAAAGGAACTCATGTGGATGAATATATTTAAAAACCCTTATGTTGTTATCTAAGTCAACTAATGAAACTACCCATCTTTGTCATATCATCCATCATATCAAATACCCTTCACTTATTTTCCTAATAACTACTTATTGTCTTAGGAGTTGCCACATGTAATATAGGTTGATGTTGTCCCCACCATGGTTAGACTTAGAAAATAGTATAAATTATATGAGTTAATGTGAATTCATAATATGAAACTTAATGTTTCTTCACCTATTGGAACTTTCACTAAGACATAACTCATCATTTATTTTGCATTGGGATTTGTGCACTTCCTCAAGATTAATTTACCTGCACTGGGACTTATGTACTTGCATGGAGATCATAATTATCTTGGGATACATGATTTCCTAGGGAACTATGATCAACCGCTCGGTTGATGCGTCTTCTTTTGTGACCTCTTCTTCATGTCCAACTTCTTCTTCAACTTCGGAATCGCTAAGATCCCCAGCACCAACTTCGCGTCTTTGTGCTGTCTCCATCTCCTCAAGCCTTGCTTGGAGATCTCTCATCTGCCGCTCCATTTCTGGATTTCCTTCTGGCCTACCTCTTATTCACACCTCCCTGTCTTCTGGGTCTGGTGACTGTCTTTCTCTTCTAGGCGGCATGGTGAAATCCTCTTCTCTGTTGTAGAAAGCAAAGAATTCCCCGCTCTGATACCACACTGATGCAAGCGCGCACGAGCTACCTCCCATGATAACTCCTCGCCCTCGCTCACAGGACCTTCTTCCTCTCTTGGCCCAAAGAATGTGAATGTTCGTCTATCTCCCTATCGAAAGATATTTACCCACAGATCTCTCCACTTTGATCCCCTTCCTACACTCGGAGGATCGGAACTTCGTTGCTTCGCGAGTTCTCCTTTAATCGCCGAGTTCTCGAATCTCCGAGATCCGAGATGTCAGTCAGTGTTGACCTTCTCCCGCTTGTCGAGACTTCTACCCTTATCGTGACTTCATATCTATCGCAACTTCACCACTCGCGATGCCAAGTCCTCGAGTTTCCAACTCCTGATGGCCGATGTGCTAATACGGTCCTGTCGCGCTTTTGCTACTCGCGACCTCAACCACCATTTTCTCCCTCTTTCAAGTCCCGACCTGACGAGACTCCAATACACATGTGAACTGTCACTTCAACTCTCCGCCACTTCTATAGGGGATATCGGACCTTCGTGTACTCGTGAATCTGGACACCAACACCTCGGTGCTCCTCGCTGTGAACCCCGATAACTTCCGCCACCTGTACTCCACTCGCTCCTGTGGTACCACACGGCTAACGTCACCATCGAGATATCACACCTCGCGGCCTCGTGA
Organism: Picea mariana; assembly: GCA_032191745.1. Lineage (NCBI taxonomy): Eukaryota > Viridiplantae > Streptophyta > Pinopsida > Pinales > Pinaceae > Picea > Picea mariana. Next base: position 102,783 of record JASDQU010108857.1, read on the forward strand.
CTTCCATCATCCACTCTTCAACACTTTTATCACGAGATCCCGATAGGCGATCTCCACGAATAATACAATGGCCACCTGAACTTTGGACCCTTCAGGCCTTCCCCACGTAAATTCCTTATACCTTCCCGAGATTGACTGACGCTCGGTACTCCGTGAAATCTCCTTGAAGAATTTTGACTGTCCGTTCTTCCTAATGAAATCTATGAAATGACAAAAGGCCCTTCCACCGAACCCGTCAACCTGCACGTGAGTCTTCAACACCTGTTTGAACGCTTCGATGCACAACTTCTTTGTGCAATCCTTCAACAAATTCAAAGGCCTATTCCTCCTAAACTTGTTCTCAACTTCTCAAGTCCTTTTGAGAAATTCTTGTGCACACTCCTTACGGCAAATCTTCCACAACGCCTAAGTATTGAAGTCTTGTGACTCTGCACACTCCTGCAACAGTAGTCTTTCACTCCCCCTTTGCTCAGAATCGCAACTCTGAGATGCCTTCTAGCCTGCGCACACCTTGCACGCTCTGGTGCCAAATCTGCACTTCTAAGAACTTAGAACAAAAGTTATCTCTTCCTAAACCCTTCTGTGAATGCACTCCTTACGGACGATTCGATTGCACCTCTTGCAGGAATTCTCTGGTTCAAGATAAAGAAACAATTGAAACTAACTCCTTGTTCTCACAGACTTCAAATCAACTATGAAATCACATACACAACATGTAAAAGAAAATGTATGACAAGAAGCAAACATTCATGAGGATAATATCAACAGTACACAGAGAGCAACACAACCATGAAATTGAATCAAAGCTTTCTTCTATTAATTCAATATCTGTACATGGAGGTTCTTCATACAGTTCTCTGCCTGCTCTTCTCTTCTGAATGATTTTCAACTATGTTACAATTTACAAAGGAGGGTGTCTATATCCCGTTTCCCTCTCGAGCTCTAAAGCCATCAAATCTAGAATTAAATATTCTATCTACTTACATTAAATCTAATAGAAGCCTCATCTACCTAAGGATGTGAGCTATCCACTCAAGGTCTATTACAATATACAAAGTGCACTTCATCAAATCAATACATTAATGTTTTGCGCAACAGTTTCAAGGTGCAATACAAAAGAAGTTTGTGCTGGCTTATCCAACTGTCTCCTGTGGTCATGCTGGCTCGCTTGACGTGGGCAATGCTCCTGCATCATACTCCCTCACTTGAAAATTTTCATGGGCTCCTATCCATGAGCTACTACATGTTCTATCCATGCTTCTATATCATCGCTTCGGTCTCCCAGCTGGCATCCTCCACTGCGTGATTCTTCCATTTGACCAGATTCTCGATGTATTCTTTTCTTCTGGTCTTTTTACCCACTTGCTTGTCCAGTATGCACTCCATATTCAACTTCTCTGCTACTGGTAATTGCCTCATCCACTGGATCACTGGTTCCTCAGTTCCAGTCTCTGCTTCACCTGACTGTGAAGTTCCTGCATCGCCTCAGCGAATTCTTCTGCACTAGCACTGCTAGTTGCAGTCTGTTCTGAATCTCACAATTTAGAAATTCCTCTTGGCTGCATCCCATATACAACCTGAAATGGACTTTTACCTGTACTCTGATTCACCGAATCATTGTATGCAAACTCTGCCTATGGCAACACATTGTCCCAACTACTGTGGTGCTCTGTCACCAAGCTCCTCAATAAATCTGCCAGACTTCTGTTGACTACCTCTGTCTGTCTGTCCGTCTGAGGATGATAAGCAGAACTAAATGCCAAATTAGTTCCTAACTTATTCCATAAGGTCCTCCAAAAATGCCCTATGAATTTGGTGTCTCTGTCCGAAACAATACATTTCGGTAATCCATGAAGTCTAACGATCTCTTTGAAAAATAAGTTTGCGATGTGAGTCACATTGCTGGTTTTCTGGCATGGAACGAAATGTGCCATCTTTGAAAACCTGTCCACGACCACAAAGATGGAATCAACACCTCTTTGCATCCTCGTCAAACCCAATACAAAATCCATGATTATCGCCTCCCATGGTCTCTCTGGTATGGGTAATGGCTTATAAAAACCTATATTCTTCTTTCTCCCTTTTGAATGCTGACAAATCCGACACCTTTCAACAAACCTCTTGACATCCGCGTGCATCCCCGGCCAAAAATATGATTCTCTCAGCTTCGCGAATGTTTTTTCGTGGCCAAAGTGCCCCGCCAAACCTCCATTGTGCTTCTCCTTCAACAGGTTCTTCCTCATGGAGAAATTTGGAATGCACAGTTGATTGCCTCTGAACAACAATCCTTCCTAGATCATATAATCTATCCAAGGACTCCGATCTCTAAGAACTGGATTCTCAGCCGCTTCATACGCTTCTGCAAAATCTGCATCTCCTACGTACATGTCCCTGAGATTTTCAAAACCCAAGGTTTTGACTCGAAACTCCTGTAGCAACAAACATTTCCTGCTCAAAGCATCAACCACTTTGTTAGCAGTACCTGAAATGTGTTTAATTACAAATGTAAAATTCTGCATATACTCTACCCATTTTGCATGTTTCTGATTCAACTTCTCCTGTTGAGTCACAAACTGCAATGCATGATTATCACTATACAGAACAAATTCTTTTGGGATCAAGTAATGCCTCCACTTCTTCAGTGCCTGTATGATAGCATGAAATTCTTTGTCATACGTGGATTATTTCAGCTTTGCTTCATCCAGCTTCTCGTTGTAATATGCAACTGGCCTATCATCCTTACTCAAGACCACTCCTATAGCATACCCACTAGCATCACATTTCACCTGAAATGTCTTTTGAAAATCAGGCAACACCAACACTGGTTGCTCTGTGAACTTTCGCTTCAACATATTGAAGCTCTTCTCAGCCTCTGCTATCCAATGAAAAGTCTTATGCTGCTTCTTCACTGTGTCCATCATCGTTGTGCTAATTCCACTGAAATTCCTAATGAATTTTCTGTAGAAACTAGCCAAACCATGGAAACTTCTCACCTCGAACACATTTCTCGGTGATGGCCAATTCTTGATCACTTCCACCTTGTCTGGATCCATCCTCAACTCATTAGTCGAAATAACAAAACCCAAATATATGGGCTTTGTTTTCATGAATGAACACTTTTTCATATTAATCAGCAGCTTTTCCTGCTGTAGCTTTCTCATTACAATGGCCAAATGCTTCAAATGTTCAGTCTCTGATTTACTGTAAATCAGTATGTCGTCCAAATAAACAATGACAAACTTCCCAATGAACTCCCTCAGGACTTCATTCATCAGCCTCATGAATATACTTGGTGCATTCGTCAAACCAAACGGCATGACTATCCATTCATACAAACCCTCGTTTGTTTTGAACGTTGTTTTCCACTCGTCACCTTCCCTCATGCGAATCTGGTGATATCCGCTCTTCAGATCAATATTTGAAAAATAATTTGCCCCACTTAGGCAATCCATCAGATCATCCATTCTCAGCAGTGGAAACCTGTACTTGATGGTTATCTTGTTTATCGCTCTTGAGTCGGTACACATTCTCCAGCCTCCGTCTTTCTTTGGACTGAGCACTATCGGTACAACACATGGACTCAAGCTCTCCCTGACCAATCCTTTGTCCATCAAATCTTGGATCTGTCTCTTGACCTCTTCATTTTCTTGTGGCATCAACCTGTACGCAGCTTTATTCGACAAACTTGCTTTTGGTATGAGGTCTATGTGATGACTCACACTTCTCATTGGTGGCAACGAATGAGGTAATTCGTCCACTATGATGTCAGCGAACTCTCCCAGCAGTTCCTGAATCTCATCCGGCAAATCATCCACTCTTGTGCTAGTCAGAACAATCCTCGGTTTTCTGACTACAAAGAATTGTGGATCTTCTTTCTTCTCCATTTTTGTAAGAAGCTCCTTCCCACTCATGAGAAGTATTGTGTTGTTTACTTCCGTCTTCACCTCCTTATCCTTTATCGAAAGAAACTTATGGGTTCTCCCATTCTTCTCCAGAGTATATGTGTTCATTCTCCCATCATGAATCACATTTCTGTCGTATTGCCATGGTCTACCCAGCAATAAATGACACACGCCCATGGGAATAACATCACGTAGAATATTATCATTATATCCCCCTATTTTGAACTCAACCAAGCATTGTTTGGTGACATTCACCTGATGTCCCTTCTGTAGCCATGAGACTTTATATGGACTTGGGTGATCAGTCGTTTCCAGCTCTAATTTCTCCACCATCTCGGTTGAAACGAGATTATCGGTGCTTCCACTGTCCACAATAACCTTGCATTTCCTATCCTTGGTTGTGCAAGCTGTTCTGAACAGTCTGGTCCTTTTCACTGAGATTTCCGCCTCTTTCTCAGTTGTCAAAAGGACTTTATGCATCCCAAGCGATCTTCCGCCATCTGCATCTTCTGACTCAGCATCACGTTTCTGCGCTTCTGTGATGTGAGTTTCTCCTGCATCTTTCTTTTTCTCTGGACACTCATAAGATTTGTGCCCATTCTTCCCACATGTAAAACATGTGATTACTCCACCTCTTCCTCTACCTCGACCTCTAGTATGAGGAAGAGTGTTTGCATCAGCATAATCTCCTCGCTGATCATTCTGCTGTTCTCTCTGTTCAACATATGGTTGCCTTTGCTGTGAGGTTCCACCTCTTTCAACCTTACCCTGAGGTTTCTTCCATTCCTCCTTGGGTTTCTGAGTTCTCTCCTGGGAAACTACTTTGCCTCTGGGCTGGCTTCTGCCTTGCCCTCGCTGACCCTGCTTTCGGCTCATCTTTTCTTTGGCTTTCAGAGCCAATTGGTAAGAATCTTCCACCGTTCAGATGGTTAGCATGCTTAATTTATCCTGAATGTTGTATCTCAGACCATTCAAATATCTCACCACTTTCTCATCATCTCTCTCCCGATGACCTGCTCTGATGTTCAGTCGATAGAACTCTTCAGTATACTCTTTGAGTGTCATCAGTTTCTGTCTCAGGTTCTGCATTCGCATGAACAGTGTAATTTGGTAGTCCCTTGGGATGAACTTCGCTTTCATCTTCGCAATCATTCGATCCTAGCTCTTGATCTTTTGCTTGCCTTTGCAGCGCCTGTCATCTTGTAGCTCATCCCACCACAATGTTGCATGTCCCTTCAAGCGCGTAACTGCATGCTTGACTTTTTTATCTTCTTCCACATCTTCATAATCAAAGTATGTGTCGAGAGCTCTAATCCAATATAGGAGCTCTTATGCATCTAGATTCCCCTCGTAGACTGGAATGTCCATTTTCACCTTCGCACCCATCCTTGTGATGGATTTGATCAACCACTCGGTTGATGCGTCTTCTGTTGTGACCTCTTCTTCATGTCCAGCTTCTTCTTCAACTTTGGAATCGCTAAGATCCCCAGCACCAACTCCGCGTCTTTGTGTTGTCTCCATCTCCTCAAGCCTTGCTCGGAGATCTCTCATCTGCTGCTCCATTTCTGGATTTCCTGCTAGCCTACCTCTTCTTTGCACCTCCCTGTCTTCTGGGTCTGGTGACTGTCTTTCTCTTCTAGGCAGCATGGTAAAATCCTCTTCTCTTCTATAGAAAGCAAAGAATTCCCTGCTCTGATACCACACTGACGCAAGTGCGCACAAGCTACCTCCCACGATAACTCCTCGCCCTCTCTCACAGGACCTTCTTCCTCTTTTGGCCCGAAGAACATGAATGTTCTTCTATCTCGCTATTGGAAGATATTTACCCACAGATCTCTCCGGTTTGATCCCCTTCCTGCACTCAGAGGATCGGAACTTCGTTCCTTCACGAGTTCTCCTTTAATCACTGGGTTCTCGAATCTCCGAGATCCGAGATGTCAGTCAGCGCTGACCTTCTCCCGCTTGTCAGGACTTCTACCCTTATCGTGACTTCGGCTCTATTGCAACTTCTCCACTCGTGATGCCAAGTCCTCGGGTTTCCAACTCCCGATGGCCGATGTGTCGATACGGTCCTGTCGCGCTTTTGCTACTCGCGACCTCAACCACCATTTTCTCCGTCTTCCAAGTCCCGACCTGATGAGACTCCGATACACGTGTGAAATGTCACTTCAACTCTCCGCCACTTCTATAGGGGATATTGTACCTTCGCGTACTCGCGAATCTGGACATCAACACCTCGGTGCTCTTCGCTGCGAACCCCGATAACTTCTGCCACCTGTACTCCACTCGCTCTTGCGGTCCCACACGGCTGATGTCACCATCGGGATATTTCGCCTCATGGCCTCGTGACTTCCATCATCCACTCTTCAACACTTTTCTCATGAGATCCCGATAGGCGATCTCCGTGAATAATACAACAACCACCTGAACTCTGGACCCTTCAGGCCTTCCCCGCGTAACTTCCTTGTACCTTCCCGAGATCGATCGACCCTCGATACTCCGTGAAATATCCTTGAATAATTTCGACTGTCCGTTCTTCCTAATGAAATCTCCGAAATGACAAAAGTCCCTTCCACCGAACCCGTCAACTTGCACGCGAGTCTTCAACACCTGTTCGAACGCTTCGATGCACAACTTCTTTGTGCAATCCTTCAACAAATTTGAAGGCCTATTCCTCTTGAACTTGTTCTCGACTTCTGAATTCCTTTTGAGAACTTCTTGCATGCACTCCTTGTGGCAAATCTTCCACAATGCCTAAGTATTGAAGTCTCACGACTCAGCGCACTCCTGCAGCAGCAGTCTTTTCACTCCCCCTTTGCTCAGAATCGCAGCTCTGAGACGCCTTCTAGCCTGTGCATGCCTTGCATGCTCTAGTGCCAAATATACACTTCTAAGAACTTAGAACAAAAGTTATCTGTTCCTGAACCCTTCTGTCAACACACTCCTTGCGGACGATTCGACTGCACCTCTTGCAGGAATTCTCTGGTTCAAGATAGAGAAACAATTGAAACTAACTCCTTGTTCACACAGACTTCAACTCAACCATGAAATCACATACACAACATGTAAAATCAAATGTATGACAAGAAGAAAACATTCATGAGCATAATATCAACAGTACGCAGAGAGAAACACAACCATGAAATTGAATGAAAGCTTTCTTCTATTAATTCAATATCTGTACATGGAGGTTCTTCATAATGTTCTCTGTCTAATCTTCTCTTCTGAATGTTTTCAACTATGTTACAATGTACAAAGGAGGGTGTCTATATCCCATTTCCCTCTCAAGCTCTAAAGCTATCAAATCTAGAATTAAATATTCTATCTACTTACATTAAATCTAATAAATGCCTCATCTACCTAAGGACGTGAGCTATCCACTCAAGGTCTATTACAATATACAAAGTGCACTTCATCAAATCAATACATTAATGTTTTGCGCAACAGTTTCAAGGTGCAATACAAAAAAAAGTTTGTGCTGGCTTATCCAGCTGTCTCCTGTGTTCGCGCTGGCTCGCTTGACGTGGGCGATGCTCCTACATCAAACTATATACCATGCCTTGGGAATTGTGATATACCAAGGTCATTTTCAGACATGCATTGAACATTGTGATAAGAAAAAGAACACTCTTTATATGCCAGATGTGCCACATCGTCACTCATTTTGATGGGTTGACTTACTCTCTTGGACCATTTGACAAATTTTTTTGAGTTTGAGGACCACACATTCCTACCTTCTACTCACTTAGCATAATTGTTAGGAGGACATTGGATTATTTAGAGTGACACACCTTCGAAGGTGTCTAACTCACACTTGTGGACATCTCGATCACGTTTTGGAGTATTTTGAGGGGATGAACATCATATATTCTTGGATTCACATGTGTGAGGGTGTCATGGAGAATTTTGAGGATGACTTGTATTATTTTATGAGGTAAACCTCCCTATATGAGGGAATCTAATTTATTTTGACCATGTCTATTCCCCTTTTGAGTGGGGTGTCCACTTTGTAGAGGAATATATCCTCATCTATTGCACATGAGGAATTAGTACACCATATTTTATTATTGTTTACTATATCCTCCTTTGTTTGTTATAAGATATTAGTTTTTTTTATCTTAGATCTAGGAGTTTGTTATAAATTTATGTTATTCTATTATAGAGGTCTTTGAGCTCTTCTCTTATACACAAGAGTCTCTTCCTCATTTGTAAATTGGTTGGAAGTTGCTGCAATAAATATCTTTTTCACTTCTATGTTGTTTAATGTTTTGTGGTGATACATGATTAACCTTTGTTGAAATGTGGAAAATGATTCTTGGATAATACTAGTGATTTTTTATTGTAGGTTTGGACTTGCCAAAATCTACTCGAGCACCATAGAGGAGTGGCATAACTATGTTGGATATGTAAGTTTTATATCTTTTTTATTTTATTGAAGTATATGAGTATTGTCTCTATAATTCCTTGTGAAAAAAAGAAACACTCATTCCCTTATTGAGTGAAAGAACTCCCCATTATTTTTGGAGGTGATGTTCCCCTCCATTGAAATTCTTGTAGTAATTTAGTTACTAGATCTAGGATTTATAGGATTTTGTTTTGAAAACCTACTTTCCCTTTAGATATTTATAAGAATCCCCCACTTAAGTTGCATATTGACCCAATTTATGAAAACAACCATGACATTAGTCCTTTTCCCTTCTCAACCAACCCAAAATATCTACGTATGGACTTTCAATAATATTGTAGAAGGTACAAAACATTATCACAATTGAGGGTTGAGGAAGTCAAAACCCTACTCCTAGATGGATATCTAGTGAAATTAAATACTAGGCCACTAGGAGGAGAAGGGGTTCCATTCTTGAGCATTGTATTTGTTACATAGTTGAAAAAGAAGTTGGGAGTGGTATTTTGAGATAAAAATAGAGTATGAGAGATTTTGTAGCATCCATACATGCCACAGTGTAAAACATAACTCTACATTCAATGCATCTTTCTATGTACTTTGATTTGAAAAAAAGAGAGAAGAGTGACGCCACCTTCTAGCTAGGTTTTCTCCCGTATTGGGTTTCCTATGTTATATCTTATGTTTATTGGTGGATGGTGTGTGAGTATTTTTTTTTTTCTCTATTTTTCGTATTTCATCTATTTCATACTTTTCAAGGAGAAACTGATAATTAATGAATTTGAGATCTAAAGGAAATTAACCTTCACAGTAAATATTTTAGTATTTTATTAGATATTTTGTGACAAATTGTAAAGTGGAATATCCATGATAATTTATAGATCAAGGTGAGAATCACAGAGTCACATATCATCAAGAAAAAAATTAGGACAAGATATGAACATTAGGATTTTTTGGTGGTTCAATTTGGGCTATCAAATGCACTAGTTGTCTGCATGTGTCTGATAAATGGAGTGTTTAGAGAGTATTTGGATATGTTTTTTTATTGTTTTCTTGGATGACATACTCATATACTCAAAGGTAGAGGAGGAGCATGTGAAACACTTAAGAATGTTTCTACATGTATTGAGAGAGAATCAATTGTATGCCAAGCCGAGCAAGTGCTCATTTTATCAGACGAAGATCAATTATTTGGGCCATATTATTTCAAAGTAATGGATACTATTTCATATTGAGAAGATATACGCCATTAGAGGATGGAAATCACCAAATAATGTCTTAGAGTTGAGATCATTCATTGGACTTGTAGGTTATTATAGAAGAATTATTGAACGCTTTTCAAATATTGCATACCCAATTACTTCTTTTCAAAAATAGGGTGTGAAGTTAGAATGGACCTTTGATGATGAAGTTAGGAGAATTTCATTATGTGCAATAATGCATGCAAGGAAGAGCATGGTGGATTCCTTACACAAAATGGGCATGTGGTATGCAATCAGTCAAGGAAGTTGAAAGAAGATGAAAGGAACTATGTCACACATGAATTTGACTTGGAAACCATAATTCGTTCCTTAAATATGTGGAGGAATTATCTCATGGGAAAATTATTTGAGTTGAGGATGGACCATAGTGGTATGAAAGATTTGTTTGGACAACCAACATTGAATTCTATCCAAAATAGATGGCTTGAATTCCTTAGTGAATATTATTTTGATATAAAGTATATCAAAGGCAAGGAAAATAAAGTTGTTGATGGAATCGGTAGGAGAGTTCATGAGATTCATGCTACAACCACTAACATGTATAGGTTTGATTTAAAAGACATAATTTTGGAAGCTGCAAATTCAAATCAAAATTATTTGCAAGTAAAAGAAGCATCACAACAAGGTAATTTTACACAAAAATTTAAAGATTATGAGTTGAAAGATGATGGAGTCTTCAAGTACAAGGTAAATATATATGTGCCAAAATCTCAAGATCTAAAAGATATATTTATGAGAGAAATGTGCAATGTACCTTATGCTAGGCACCCAGGATATTAGAAAACAATTGCAGTTGTAAAGGGCCAATACTTTTGGCCAAGAATAAAGAAAGAGGCGGTTGATTATATATCCATATGTCTAGAATTCAAAAAGGTAAAGGATTATCATACAGATATAGCTATATTGATACAACCATTTCCCATTTCTTAGTGGAAATGGGAAGTTGTTACAATTCATTTCATTACTAAACTACCGAGGACTATAAAGAAGCATGATTCCATCATGGTAGTGGTGGATAAATTAACTAAGGATTCCAATTTTATTATAGTGAAGAAAACTCACAAGGAAAACAACATTGCAGAGATTTACATGGGGAAATTTCCAAGCTACATGGTGTGCCTAAGGAAATTGTTCTTGACAGAGATCCCAAGTTCCCATCAAATTTCTAGAAGGGATTATTTAAAGGATTTGAAGCAAGATTAAATTTTAGCATGAAATATCACTTAGAGTAAAATGGGAAAATATATAGGTTCAATCACATGATTGAGGATGTGTTGAGGATGTATGTGGTGGATAAGACATCAAAATGGGAAGATTATATGGATTTATTTGAATTTTCTTGTAATAATGAGTATCAAGCATCTTTGAAGAAGAGACTATTTGAATAATTGTATGGAAGAAGGTTTAACATACCTGTGAGTTGGGACAACCCAATTGGCAGGGTCATCATTGGTCCAGAGTTTCTCAGGGAAATGGAAGAGCAGTTGGTGAAAATAAAATAGAATTTGAACACTGCACAAGATAGGAAGAAAAGCTATGCAGACAAAGGAAGAACACATAGAGAATTCAAAGTGAGTGAGCATGTCTTCTCAAAAGTGAAATTTAATAAGAGTTCACTACAATTAGGAAGTTTCCTGAAATTGGTAGTAAGATATTGTATACCAATTGAAATCCTAGAGAGGATTGTTCCTATTGCACACATGCTTGCACTACTGGAATCCATGTGCATTTATAATGTGTTTCAAGTTTATTTTCTTTAGAAATATCTTCATGATGCTAACCACATAATTGATTGGACTATGATCCAAGTGGAGCACGAGGGTTACTTTCAGTTCCATCCATTGCACATATTATACAAGAAGGTTGAAGTTCTTAAATGCTAAGCCATTGGCCTGGTAAAATTCTAATGGACTTACTATGGTCCTAAAGATTCTACGTGGTATCATGAGGGTGCCATGAAGGAGGAGTACCTACAAACTTTTGATGGTTTTTTATTGTACATGTGTATATAATGGACTAAGAACATTTCATAAATAAGGGAGAGGGGAATGTAATACCCCAAGGTTTTCCCATGTTGTAAATGTGTATATGTATATATGATTTTATAGGTTGGTGCGCAAAAAGTATGGTTGTTGGGTCTAAGTGCATGTGTATATAGGTTTTGGCCTAGAGTTCCTATGTGCTATTAGGTTGGTGTGCCTATATGTTGAAAGGTCAGTGATACTAGAACTATAAATTGTAATTATATTCTAACATATTAATAAAATAAATCATGGTTTCATACCAAGTCATACAAGAGAGTATGGGGGCTAGGAATCCACAAAAGGGAAAGTGGGTTAGAGACTTAAGGAAAGGGGATAAGTCAAGGGGGCTTAAGACAAGGAATATAATAATATATTCCTAAATCCTAAGTAAATTTTTATCCTAAGTTCTCAAGCAGGGGGATGAGTTCCGAAGTGGTGGGGAAAGTAGTTCCTTGGTTTCCACTTATCAAAAAGGGGAAATGCATATTTAAACTTTGGTTTTTGTGGAAAAATAATTCATTACATCATTCTCATCATTCATTCTCTAAGGATTTTAGGGTGTGATATAGCGAGCCACTCTAACCTTGTGACATTGTGAACCCTATGAATCCTAGGTGGATTTGGGTGTAAAATTCTCCTTGGATTTCCTTGGGGAATCCTAGAGCCTTGGAGAGAGAATTGTCTAGGATAGGTTTCCCATGGTGTGAGGCTTGGAGGGTGCTTGGAGGATCCATTATAGCAGTTGGAGTTCCTACAACCATGGAGATTTGATACTTCCTAGCTGGCCTGTGCTAAAGTCGTAGAAGGGAAGTGGGACAACCTGAGGGATTGTGATGTAGAGAAGGGGGTACACCTCCTTGGGTTGTGGAGGATTGTGGGGAATAAGAGGATGTAGTTTGGAATTGTTGTTGGAGTTTTGTACCTTGGCCTAGCCATTTTTGGTGCTAACTATGGGAATTTATTTATCATAGGTAGCCTTTTCCCTAGTGGATTCATAACCATATCTTGGGGTGACCTACTATTGAGAGTACTAGAATAGAAGTGTTGACGTCGGGGTGGAGCGTCTAAGTTATACAATCAATTGGTGATTTTATAAAAAGATAAGTGTTTTGTTAAGTGTATATATGTTGATTAATTTGTGGTTATCTGTGTTTAATTATGTTACGCTATAAATTTTTATATTTATGCATGGAATTATATGTTGTTAAGACTACATAATTGTTTGATATGTAGGGCATATTACTGCTATTGGTATCAGAAGCCTAGACAATGGTTTGTGTGTGTTATGAATTGGTATTAGTGTAGATTGTAAGTGGATATGATCCTTTAGGAAGGATTTACTAAATTAAGTAACGGTATCTGAGAAATAATGAACAAGATTAAGGAAAATTTTAAATTTTTCGTATTTGACAAAAGTTGTATTATTCGTGACATATTCCCAAAAGAAACTCTGGGGTGTGCTAAATTTTCTTTCTTAAACAAATCGTTATGATTTTCCTTACAAATCAACATTTATAATTATACCTTTATTTCTTCTTCAAATTTCAGTGGAAATGCATTTATTCCATGTCCCTTAATGAGCATGGAAATGGTGTAGGTAAAGAATAAACACAAACTTCAATCTAAACTTCTTTCACTAGTAATTATTCAACATGCAATTTATTTATGACTGGAGTAAAGTATTGGTTAAAATGTTTTACTTCTTCCTAAGGACCCATGACTAATGAAAACAACTAAACCATGAATGTTATAGTAGTAGTATCCTCACCAAATTTATCCTAAAATACCTTTTGGAAATCATTCTAGTTTGTATATAAGCAACTAGAACCAGGATGAGGCTTTATTTTCAAAATCATATGGGAAAATGTGACACATTACATCATGATGTTGAACAATCATGAAACATATAGTAAGAATGAAATTTTTAATGTGATCCTTCATAGGTTCAAAAAATCTAGATCATACTTAGGTAGGAGGAATTTCGGATGTTTCTGTAAATTATGGAGTGGCCTAGATAATACTTAGGTATGAAGAATTTTGGATGTTTCAGTAAATTATGGAGTGATCCAAGCAATGGAAAAGCATCCCAAGCCAACTGTGGTCAACCTTGATCCCAATCATTAGTCATATTTGGTTCCTCATATTCAAACTTTGAAATTTTGGATTTTGTTTCTAATTCTGATTCAAATCACACTCAATATTGTTAGTTGACCTAGGATATTAAGTAGCATTTAGGTTTGGAGTGATTTGGTTTAAATCTTGAGAGATTTCCTAGAGTGTCAACTCTAACACATGTTCAACACAATGTACCAATCTATTATCACAAGTTCAGATCATGTTTCTTGGGATATTTCTTTGATGAGCAAGTAATGGAGTTATATGCAAAGAGCCAATCTATCTAGCATAATCTCTAGTTATTCAGTTAAAATCATTCACTTCCTTGTTTGAGAATGCATATAGGATTTCACTTTCAAAAACAAGATTTTATACGATATGCCATGCAATTATAGGCCCTCTTTTTAGCACCATTTCTATTGGTAAGGAAAAAAATACCCAACATCAACAATAGGTATTTAACTAAAAAATATGGTGCAATTAGATTCATTTCTAATTGGCTTGGAGAAACCCTCTGACTTAAAGGGTTGACAACTTTTTGATGAGTTTCAAGATTTTAAAACAATTAGATTCATTTCTAATCGGTTTGGAGGAACCCTCTGAATTAAAGGGTTGACAACCTTTTGATGAGTTTCAAGATTTTAAAATTTTCTTAAAATAAGAAAAAATAATTATAATTTCTAACTAGTTTACTATTAATAAATAAAAATAAAAATGCTACACTTTAAAGTTATTAAAGTTGATAGTAAATGAGGAAGATGTGAAATTGACTGTAAATTCATTCTTTAGTATTCTATAAATTTCAATCATGAAATAAAACAAACTAACAAAAACAATGAAACTTGATAAAGATTAATATTTTAATCAAAAGTTTAATTTTGCATTCAATAAAATTGAGATATTTCTAAAAAATAAATGAATAAGAAATAATAATAATAATTTCTAACTAGTTTACTATTAACAAATAAAAATAAAAATGCTATACTTTAAAGTTATTAGAGGTGATAGTAAATGAGGAAGATGTGAAATTCACAAATTCGTTCTTTAGTATTCTATAAATCTCAATCATTGAATAAAACAAACTAACAAAAACAATGAAACTTGAAAAAGATTAATATTTTAATCAAAAGTTTAATTTTACATTCAATAAATTGAGATATTTCTAAAAACTAAATGAATAAGAAATAATAATAATAATAACAAAAAAAATTATAATATATATAATTTTTCATACAATACATTCCATGTTATTGCAAAATCTATAATAATCTATGATTCACATTATGTAATAATTCATTTTTTTGGAACTTTTGTCCAAACTGACTTCTATATCAACAATATGTAGAAATAGTTCTTATGTAAATGGTAAGATTGAAAAAATCTTCTATATCAACAACTTCTATATCAACAATATGTAGAAATAATTCTTACATAAATGCTAAGATTGAAAAGGCTTCTATATCAACAACTTCTATATCAACAATATGCAGAAATAGTTCTTACATAAATGCTAACATTAAAAAAGCTTCTATATCAACAATATGTAGAAATAGTTCTTACATAAATGCTAAGATTGAAAAAGACCATTGTTCGTTAATCTATCTCCCTTTATACATCCTCATAGTTATACTAGCTTCATCTTCTAAAAACCCTAGATATTGAATGGAATGGGGAATTATCTTTGGCTAACTCTTTATCAACTTTTCCCATGCTTCAAATACACTTTTACAAAACAGGTTGACTAAGTGGGGCCCACAAAATAGATAACTGCTTATAAAATATTTTTATGTACTTGTCTATTTTGGAAAAAGAGTGTTGAATGCAAGATACATTCTTTTGTTAAAAACTACTTCATATGTATTTTATTTATATATAAAATATTTGTAATATTATTATGCTTTACTGAAGTGATTTCTCAATACTTTACCACTTGGGGTGTGGGCAGAAAATCTTAGAGTGATCCAAATGATGGAATATATATTTCCTCTATAATAATCCGAAATTTTCAAACATGATACTCACTCTTATTCTAAATTCATGTGAGCATCCTAAGATATTTTTGCTAATATATAATTCCTTTCTCAATTTCGTACATTTCTTCTTACCCAAAATTTCAATATTAGGAAGGTCTTGAACTTAATAACTTTTTGCATTTATTTTATGAAATCATCTTGGATTTTAACTTTCTCAATTTCGTACATTTCTTCCTACCCCAAAATTTCAATATTATGAAGGTATTGAACCTAATAACTTTTTGCATTTATTTTATGAAATCATCTGGGATTTTAACTTAACTGAGAAAATTTCTAGGATTTGGTTTCTTTATATAAGGTTGAAATCTCGATACTTAAATCTTGTGTCTTGTAGAAATTCCATTGGAATTCTGCATTTGCTTCAATTTTTTAACTTTATTGAAACTTGTAACCATTGCTTGAGATAATTTATAATATTTAACTTTATTTTCTAGGATTTTTATTTTTCGTTTATATTTTTGGATGCGTTTCTCTTTAGTCTAATATTCATCCAATGTATCATGGGATATTGTTCACCTTGTTGATACTCGTTGAGATAACATATTCTTCTTGGTGTCTATAACTTCAACTCCAGATTTGAATATTACTTAATTATATATATATATATATATATATATATATATATATATATATATATATATATATTTCTCTATGTTTTGTTAACAATTCACTACTTCCTCTTATTGTATGCTATCATATCTAAGTCATCAACATCATCTAGTGGATTAGCTATAGGTGTGTCTCCCCATGATAGCAAATTTTTTGGATTACTCAGAGTTATCAACTTTTCATCAAGTATATTTATAACTTTTCCTCCTAATCTAGGTGCTTATTGTTTATTTAGGAATGACATAGTCTTTTATAGTATGATCTATCAAATAATCTTTGTGGAAACAAATGATCTATGAAATCATCAATATTTTGATCTTTGATCTATTGTATTTGAGATTTCTCTTGAATCTTATATTCATCTTTTTCTCCTTGAAATTGATTATAATTTTTAGCGAAGTTTCCTCTTTTTTATTTTCCTAATTATTTTTCTTCCCCCTCTTCCTTTTCTTTTCCTCAACGTTGCTCCAATATTAGATTATTCCTCTAACTCTTCTTTTTGTTTGCATCAAGCATTTTTTCTTGAGCTTTCTTCTCTACCTATGCTATATCTTTAGCATATTTTTCCTATTTTTTGTCTCCTTGATAACTAAGCTCTATCATCTTCTTCATCTTTATTTTGGCTTTCTTTTTCTCCATCGTTATCCTCTTTGGCTACATTTTCCTTTTGTTCTTCTTTCATTTATTTTATTTCCCTTTTACCTTCTTTTTTGGTGGTTTAACCTCAACATATTTCATTACCATTTCCATCTTAACCTCTTTCTTTTATTTATCATATTCTTCTTTCTTCCTTTTGATTTCATCTACTTTTGTTTTCAATTTCTCAGCTTCATCATTCTTTTTATTTTCTTCCAATTCTTTAACGATTTGTTAAGATGGAGATTGTTGTTGTAGCTTGATCCTCTCTTGGATCTACTCTCAAGAAACAACATATCCATAAATCTCTTCATTATCACATTTCTCATGATTATAGGGATAGGATAGGTTTATTTGTTTATGTTGGCCCTTGACCAAGTTTTGGGGTAACCTTGGTCATGTTGACCTATTTTGGGACTTCAACAACTAGTCGAAGAAGGAGCACCAAGCGAAGACGAGATCACGGGATCTTGGTCCACTTTGAGCCTATTTTAGGGTTTTGGGTTAATATAATGGGAAAGGGATGTCAGCCCGTCGGTTTACCCACGTTTAGGACCACTTTTGTAATATATAAATAGATACTTAGGCAATGTAAGAATGGCCAATGGCTTAGTGCTAATAGTTGGATCTGTGTGATCGGATGTGGATTGTAAATGATCTGTGCATGGTTGTAAGAGGCCTAAAGAGCTAAGTGTAAGTTGTTGTAAGAGGTTGTAGAAGGCTTTGTGCTGAAGTACAAGGAAGAAGGATCTAGCGAGTTGCGCAGGTCTTCTGTCCTGTGTGAAGTAAGGGTTTTGAGTGGCTTTGTGCTGTAACCGATTGAAGACACTAGTAAAGAATAAGAGTTGGTGGATGTAGCCCCAGGGAGGGGGTGAACCACATAAATCTTTGTATTATACTTTATGCTTTGATTTGATGCATTTATCTCTTCCATTGCTAAGTGCTTTGATATATTTAGATAGATTTACTTAGGCTTTGTGCTTCTTAGACGTGTATGAATGTTAGATCTGATGTGTATGAAGATACTTAATGCTAATCTACTGGATCTGATCTATTTTACTATTGCTAAGTGCTAAAATATCTTAGATCTAAGTGAATGCTGCGATGCTCTGTGCTATCTGCAAAGTATAAGAAGGGTTGAATATTGATGAATAATCGATGCTAAGTGTGCTGTAAGGATAGAATAAGAGATCTGTGTCCTAGCTAAGGTTGAACAAACTTGAGTCTTGCAACCACCCCTGCCTCTACCTCGGGTGCGACTTCATTTGCTTCACAGGTGTTTCTGAAAGGGCTGGTAGTTAGGGCTTTGTTGGTGCGCTCTCGAGCGTTGAACCCTGGGTCTACCCCTGTGCTAACAAATGGTTCCATTACTAGGACTAAAAATGTGATTGTTGGGAACTAGAGAAGAAGAAACTTTTTGCAAAGAAAGCTTTGTGCGTAGATCTGTTTCCCTAGTGCGCAGTGTTCTACTCGACCTGTGAAGCTTTGTGCCAAGAAAGAAAGAGGTCAGATCTGAAAGAAAGAGATCATATCTTCAAGAAAAGAGGTTGATACTGAATAAGCAAGATCTGAATGCTTTGTACTCTAAAGGTAAAAGTGGGATTTTTTGATTAAGAAAAGGTAAGATATGTAAGCTCTGTGCTCTGATAAAGGTAAGAAAGTTCCAGATCTGAAAGCTTTGTGCTCTATAGAGGTAAGATACGTGGAAATTTTTTGTTTCTAGACATGGATCTAGGTATTCTTGATAGATTTTGTCCTAGCTTGAAAACTAGGGCATTGTTAGATGAGATAAGGTTTGATATGAATAGATCTGATAAGAATAGTGACAGATATGTTATACCTATGCATAGAAAGAATGTTTGGACTAACAAATGGATGCAAGATCCTAGAAATAATTTGTTGCAGATTGGCCCCTATGATCCTGGTGCGAAGTATAGAAGAGACTAGGGATCAGTTATAAGAAAGAGAGGATTAACCCTCTATTACTATTGCAGAAAACTGAGACATCTAGCTAAGGAATGCCCTGGTGGAGGACCTAGTTGTCTTTGTTGCAAAGTTCTAGATCATGAAGTATTGGATTGCACTAGAATGATTGCTAGGCTCAAAGGAATGAATCCTAATCCTAAGGTAGCTCCAAAGATAGCAGAACCTCAGAAAGAATCAGAGAAAGTATTAATTTAGATGAAAGAAACCCTGAATGAACACCAACATGTCAGATTATTAGAGATCTTTAAAGAAAAAGAATGCATCGAAGTAAGGATAGGAGACTTCGACATTGATTGTGTTCTAGATGAGGAAACACAAATGAATATCATGACCGAGAGAATGTGGGAAGCTATAGGGAAGCATGCCATGACCCCTTCACTAGGAGGAATAGGACTCTATAGAGGAAAAATGGTAAACCTATGTGGAAGGCTCACTCAGATATCTATGAATGCTAATGGAAATTCGACTAAAGAAGATTTTGAGATTATTAAATTTATTGAGAAAAGCACCCCATTTACTATGTTACTTGGAAAACCTTGGATTGACAGAGATCAAGTTAGAAGGAAGGAAGAAACAAAAGTTTTGGAACAGAAGAAACAAGAATTAAAAGATTTTATGACCAAGAAGATTGCACAGTTGATTGAAGAACAAAATAATAGATCGAAGATCCTTGACACTAGAGACCCCCATGTCGAAGTTGAACAGATGTCAGAAGGCTCATAGAAGACTAAAGAACCTATCCCAGATAAGGAGGAATTATTATCCCAGAGAGAATCTCAACAACGCCCAATGACTATGCTAAAAGAAGATAGGAATAAGAATGGAAAAAGATAGACCAAGTTGAATATTACTGGGAAGAAGGCTATAAAGTTAAGTAAGAAGAGGGTAAAGATTTAAAAGTTACAGGAGATTCCAGATGGAACATCGCAGAAAGAAAACTTGCAGAATTTGAGCTTCGTCGGGATATCAGAACATTGACCTATGACACTTCATCGTGGCGAAGCAATATAGTCGTTGGACCAATATACCCGTTCGACTTCTGCCCCGAATGGATAGAAAAGCATTAAAGGATCACCACCAGACCGTTGGACCTCTCCATAATGGACAGATCAATGTTAATGGAAGCTTCATACCCGTTTCAAGAAGACCGTTGCCGAATTTCTTATTTAGCTCGTCACGCCATGCCCGAAGAACA
The DNA here is from genome assembly GCA_032191745.1 of Picea mariana. NCBI lineage: Eukaryota > Viridiplantae > Streptophyta > Pinopsida > Pinales > Pinaceae > Picea > Picea mariana. The sequence goes on from JASDQU010108857.1 coordinate 122,947, forward strand.
CTTTTTCCAACTGAGAATTTGAAGCCCACAGAACTAGTGATTGTATACAATGGTCATTGCAATTTGATTGTTCATCCTAGTGTGGTATCTGAGATCATTGTGACCTCGATTATTTTTTCCGAGTGCGTATGTCCGACGAGCTCACCGCAGTTGAAGAATTTGTGACAGAGGTCCTCCTTGATTTAATGACTAAGAGAGTCATGTTGGAAAGAGGAATGTCCACCAGATTCCAAGAATCATCGACAAGAGGAGTAGCAACTTCTCCATCCACTACTCGAGTCAGACCGTCCCAACAGCTCGATGAGAAGCAAACAAAGCATAAGAATGATCTTTCGAACGCTAAATTGATTCTGAGCATCTTGCCCACTTACCTACCCCCTCTGCGTGGTGAAATCAACCATGAAAGTGTGCCCCGAGAATTCAAGTATGCTATGATCACTGCGTACCTACCAAAAGGGGTGCGTGTAGTTCATGCCGATCAAGGCAATCTCCCAGCATTGAATTTTAGAGACCTTAACCTCGACGACAAGAAATTCTACAGTATGCTCACCCTGCACAAGTATCTAATGAAGACTAAGGGAAATAACTCGAAGATCTTCCCACAGTCTTGGACCTAGCACCTCGTGCAGTCAACATTGCTGAATGTCATGAAGATCCCGCACTTTGGCAGGCACCAGGAGGTGAATGCATGCATAAAGTTTCTTCTGTCTTGCTATCACAGAGGCTACTTGTGGTTGAACCATTGTGTCACAATGGATCCAACCTTGATTAATCAGATCACAGGAATCAACATGCAGGGCCCTGACCCACAAGAGTTTTATCCTGAAAATACCATAGACAGAGCGCTAGCAACGAATATCAAAGAAACCTATGACGATGTCGAGAAGTGCACACAACGCTACAAGGTAGCCTCTATTCAGAGTGGCTCAATGCGCCTTTCCTATCAATTGATCGCAGTCAAGCTAATCCGCAAGAACTAGCCCACCCAAGTAACTGGATTCGTAGTTGATCTCGCAGGGAAGTGCGTAGAAGGACTTCAAATGAATTGGGCGAAGTACTTGGTGAATCAGCTCGAACTAGATTGCAGGGAAGCACAAGACCAAGGGTATGAGTTCCATTTCTGTTGGCTTCTCATACTGATCACCTTCATAGCATGGGAGATGCCGAAGGGTGCCACTTTCCTAGAGACCAAGACAGTTGAACCTTTGGCTGCAAGGTTTAGTACCCTATGGTACTTGACCGATATGAGCAAGCAATGGAAGTTGAATGTCATCTTCCACCTATACTACAACCAGCTGAAGACCGCCATCCAGGCTATGCCTCGCATTACCCTGAACACACTCCACAGATTCAGACCCTTAATTAAGTTCAACGTGGATCACCACTTCATTTATATAATAGCATGAGCTAATGAACACAAGCAACAGTTGCAGTCTTATTACAAGTTAATCGAGGAAGACATCGAAGAGATCACCAAGAATTGGTCAGCCTACCTTCTCATTCTAGCAAACCCCGCAGAGCTATCGAATATTGATAGCCCAAAGACATCGAAGAGATCACCAAGGATTGGTCAGCCGACCTTCTCATTCTAGCGAACCCCGCAGAGCTATCTAATATTGATAGCCCAAAGACTGTACCAAATACACTGGGACCAAGTAAAATGAAGAATCCTGAAGAGGTTCGTGAGGTAGACAGTGAATCTGTAAGGACTACCTCTATCACACCAGACGAAGGAGGTGATGGAAAAGAGATAGAAGGTGTAGAAATTGAACAATAGAAAGGCGAAGCATCATCACCTAGGGATGAAGAAGACTCATCGAAGAAAAGGAAGGTCTCACCTTTGAAATCTTCCTCCCGAAAGAAACCTAGAACCCCTGTAACCAATATGCGAATTACCCTCACGTTGGATGAATTTGATTTCATTGTGGCAATGGTAAATGATGCTTCAAAGGAGATAATAGATAATTAGGAGGCGAAGCAGGAGCAGATGTATAACCGTATAGAGATTGAACTCCAAGGAGTGCAACAGGCACTCCAGTCTAGCCGCATAGTCCCCACTGCACCTCTGACAACAGGGATAGTAGAACCAGGAGATGAGACAACTCAAGTTCACCAGATTCCTTATATGGTCAAAGATCGCCTTTGACAAGCTCAAGAAGACACAACTCAAGCCACCTAGACTTTGACACAGGTATAGGGAGTACTTGTCGAGTAATTCAATGCTTCCGAATGAGAAAAACTTTCTCTTCAAGTACAATGGGACAAAGAGAAATAAGAGCTACAACAAAGAAAGGAACAGTTTCTCATAGATCATCTTGAAGTCAAGGAACTAGTCAACAGAGAACTCCGCTCTGTGACTGTTATTGAAGTACAGGCCGAAGAGAGAGTTCCACAGTAGGTGGCAAAGCTTGAAGAAGTTATACAGAAGCTTCATCAGTGCATTGTTGATCTAGAACTCTGCACTATGCCCAAGACCCCTAAGGAGATAAGAGACCAGCGGGAAGCAACTGCTTATAGTTCAGTTGAATGATTGAAATCTCTTGCCTTGGAGTGCAAGCATCTCAGTAACTGGAGTGCCCAGACTTATGAAAACCTTACAAAGAATCTGGAGTTACAGGTGTTGGAATCACAGCTCCAGGAAGCAAAGCAACATGCAGATACATTATAGACGCAACTGAAGGCCCTGTCTGCAGTGGATAGAATGAAAAGATCTCATGAACAACACACAGCTCAGCAAAATATACATATGATCTAGAACAAAGTGATGGAAATCACTCAACGAATCCAACTGGTGCAAGACAAGGCATGCATGCTATTTTTCGAGATCGAAAGCCAGGGAGCAGAGCTTGAACAAGTTATCATCACTGCAAGAACAACGCCTGGAAGGACCAACAAATGACATAGTGATCTTGGCATTCACCTAGCAGGAGGCCACAGCGAAGCAGCAGGTCGAGCCAAGCTCGAGGCTTTCGAAGAAGAATTGCATAGACCAAAGTGACTCGAGATGAGTCACAAGTGAGTGTTGGGGGCCTATTGGCCCTTGGCCAAGTTTTGGGGTAACCTTGGTCATTTTGACCTATTACAAGATTTTGACAGCTAGTTGAAGAAGGAGCGCCAAGTGAAGCAGAGATCACAGGATCTCGGTCCACTTTTGGGCCTCTTTTAGGGTTTTGGGTTAATATGATGGGAAAGGGATGTTGGCCCGTGGGTTTACCCATGTTTAGGCCCACTTTTGTAATATATAAATAGATACTTAGGCAATGTAAGAATGGACGATGGCTTAATGTTAATAGTTGGATCTGTGTGATCAGATGTGGATTGTAAATTGTTTGTGCATGGTTGTAAGAGGCTTGCAGAGCTAAGTGCAAGTTGTTGTAAGAGGTTGTAGAAGGCTTTGTGCTAAAGTACGAGGAAGAAGGATCTATCGAGCTACGTAGATCTTTTGTCATGTGCAAAGTAAGGGTTTCGAGTGGTTTTGTGATGTAACCGATTGAAGACACTAATAAAGAATAAGAGTTGGTAGATGTAGCCCCAAGGAGGGGGTAAACCACGTAAATCTATGTATTATACTTTGTGCTTTGATTTGATGCATTTATCTCTTCCATTGCTAAGTGCTTTGATATATTTAGATATATTTACTTAGTCTTTATGCTTCTTAGATGTGTATGAATGTTAGATCTAATGTGTATGAAGATGCTTAGTGCTGATCTACTGGATATGATCTATTTTATTGTTGCTAAGTGATGAAATATCTTAAATCTAAGTGAATGTTGCGATGCTCTGTGTTATCTGCGAAGTATAAGAAGGGTTGAATATTGATGAATAATCAATGCTAAGTGCGCTATAATGATATAATCATAGATCTGTGTCCAGCTAAGGTTGCAAACACCTGATTATTGCAACCATCCCTGCCTCTACCTCGGGTGAGACTTCATCTTCTTTGCAGGTGTTGCCGAAAGGGCCATTATTTAGGGCTTTTTTGGTGTGCTCTTGAGCATTGAACCCTGGGTCTGCTCCTGTGCCAATAGTTTCCCACACTCAAATACTAAACCTTTAGGGTCATGCCTCCTAAATTTTCCTTTAGGAAACTTGTACTCTAACATGATTATGGATTCTTTTTTTCCATATTGAAAAATGGTTAAACGATAATGCTTGATATACATGTTAAATGAGATAAATTATCTATTATTGTCTTTTGTTAATGATGCATTGAACCCATATAGTATGGTTTCATAGGATATGTCCGTCAACACCAACATAATTGGAATATGTTTGAGCAACAAGTGTGAGGATGTAGTGACTACATAAATACTCTAGTAAGTATGATGCTCTTGATAATATCAAATACTAATACTATTGAGTAGCTATATTCATTATTATTATAATCTTCGAACAACTTTGCAAAAACTGAATTTCTATACTAGTGCAAGAAAATTTTGATAGATAAATACATATTTTCTCTTATACTTGTTTTGCCATAATTTTTTCAATATAGATGCAATGTACTTCTTGAGATATTCCCTACCCATCCCATCCATGGAAAAGGATTAATAAAACATATGATGTCTATTAAGTATGAATCCATATAAAATGTCAGAAGGATTTTAGAATTAACTTTCTTATCCTTTTCCAATGTTGTTTTCATATTGTGGGATACGATATATACCTAATTAAACATAAAACCTTTTGAAACCACACTGTATCATTGGAACCCAGACATATTTAAAGTGAACAGAATTTTCATCTTGATACAACCTACACATCACTTCCATAACATAGATATATGGGTTTCTTAAAATGGTAATCATATAAATACCATCATTTTCATTTTTTTCTTGAAATCTATTTCCCTATATCCATAATCCTACAAATAAATTTTTGAAATCATGACTCTTATGAAAATAATATACCCACCCTGTGATCATATAAACTTGAGGTTCATGTAGCTTATGATATTTCTCAAATTTTGAAGGTTGAATAGAGGCTATTCACGTTCCCTGGTCATTTATGATTATTATATTGTTAATATCTATGTGATTTATTTTCCAGCCAATCACTTCAGAACAATGCAAATCTTGAGTCCTACCTGCTACATTGTGAATTTGGAACCTTCTTGTATTAATAAAAACATGCTCATCAATATTATTGTCACAAGGATCAATAGGTGGAATCACTTTTGGGTAATTGTTTTCTTTAAACCTTTATTAAATCTCTTCCCTGCATTTAGGAAAAGATGGTGGATAAATATTGGGTTTAGTATATTTAAAAATGGGCTTGACAAGCCGTATGTCAGGCTTGCCTAATCCAACGATATGCATGCCATGTTTTGAATACTTTTCCATTACTATCTCCGGTGCTTCTCAAACATGTTTTATCTCACCCTTATTTTTTTTTTGGTTTTGAAGATTTATTTGGAGGAACACTAGATCTATATTAGACAACATGGAAAGATGGATAATCAATTATAATACCACTTATTGATTTCTTTCTGTCTAGCAATGAGAAATAGAGTAAACTGATGACTCCTTGGAATCTTCAACTCAAAGATCAATCATAAAAAATTGTAGAAACCATATTAATCTACAAAATTCCAAGATATTAGAGTTTGAGTTTTAATTTTATCAGATATTTTAAAAATATACTCAAGGAAATCCTTTTGATTTCAAGACACAGATGAATATTAAATGGGATACATTATTCAAATCATGAAAAAGGAACTTTTAAACTAAATTGGTAATTTGATAATCATTATCAATTAGTCAAAGTTAGTTAGGTTTTTGACATTGACTCGTTGCTTGGATATTTTTTGAAACTCATAATGTTCCTCTAAAATCCCTAAATCCATATCCTCTACTTGGTGATATTCTTCAGGGGTAGGGCTGGGCTGGTGACACTTATCTTGAAACTTACACTTTCTCGTCATTTTACAAGAAAATCTTATGATATCAATTGTTTTGAAATTCTTTAGAATAATACTCACATTACAAATATTAGCTTTAATTATTTCAAATATTTTCTACTAATCACCAAATATTTGGCAATAAATGTCGAGATTTGATGCCAATGGTTAGCAACGATACTTTGTGGTAAGATTTTAAAACTCAACGTTGTGGATTCCTGTGAGTTCTCTAAACTCATTTGTGGTGATTCTTTCCAACTTTCTCCAATGAATCTTCAAAGAAATAGCCAACACAAATTTAAAAATAGTTCTATTATGTAAGTTATGCGACTCATTTCAAAAATTTTCTATGGGAATTATTTTGAACCTGTACTACAAGGTGAGTTGCAGAGTTCCACTACAATGAAAGTTGGTAGAAACTGTTCATAGAACGTTTTTAGAAATCACTTCAGAAGAAGTTTCAAAAAAACACTGCAAGAGTTAAAAGTTACTAAAGTCTTCACAAACTTGGTTTGGATTTTAGGTTTTTGTTGTAATATTCTAGATTACATGCTTTCAAGAAGAGTCTGACATTAGGGAAAACACATATAGACACACACGATACTCCAAAAGTATTTGTGGGAAGGTTAACCAACTACCTTTCTATTCCATCTTCATGAGTCTTTATATATTGGATATATGGTTGAGATGGTTGTACCTACTCCAACTAATCTTTCATTATGCTCTCTTTATACATTTACATATATTCATATATTCACTTATGTATAGTGTATGCTAATTTCTAATGTCTTAGTATGTGATGACTATTGCAAGGGCCTAAGAGGCCTCCCAACATCTCCCCTACACTCAATTCCTTGATCATCCCGAGAAAGTGTGCAACAACGTCGTAGGTATCTACTCTTGTAGAAATATCCTTATTGTGCATTGACCATGCATACCAATATACATAGGTAAATAAACCGTAAAAACTTCCATTTGTATAGGAAGATACATATATACAAGGTTTACTGTGACTAATTTCTAATGAATCATAATGACTATATATCAGATATCTCAAATCCTAGAACTCCATGCTTTCAACATTCTTTGCTAGTTGGAGAGTTCCTATCGCTCTCTTTAATACAAGTGCAAATTCTACTCCTGATAGGAACCATTAGGATGCACTCTATTGCTACACCAATGAAATTTTCCTCTTAGGGGATATTTTTATGGATTTGATGAGGGTCTGCACTACTATCCTATCCTACCATTTCTTTGCTTTCATTGTCATGACCCATGGAACTGTTCTGGAAATATTTTACCAAGGGGCTCAATTATTTCAACCATTATTGTTCCATTATCTTGTTTTACAGCTCTCGTGTGTGTTTCTATCTGGTGATGTCTCTTTCTTGAATGATTTCAACCCCTGCAAAATTTTCATGTTCAATGCTCATCATGAATTCTCTCTATAAGTGCTCTTCTTAATCAGCTACTGCAAAATTTTCCTCCATCAATGCTCAATAGAGTTCTCAATGTCTATGTGTTGTCTCTGTCAAACTGTTTCTTAGTCTAAAATATATGCTTTTGCTTGGCTAATCATGAATTCTCTTACTGGATCCTACACCATGTATGTATTTTGTTGTGTTGTTGATATCAATCATGGCTATTCTTTTCAAGTCTATGGAAATGTATGGAGTCTGCATGTCAAATTACATGAAAGATGAATGACTGACTCTACTACATGTGCATGAATTCAATGGACTCAACTGTAACTAGGACAATAATCTATTGTTAGTAAAAATAGCAATTGTTTTTCCTGTAGGGCTTGAATTCATGTCCTAGACTAGGAATCAACTTATGTCAGTGAGGGACCAATCACAGGAGAGCCTCTCCACATTACAAAAGAGGAGAGGATTTCTCGCCTTAAAGACTCACATTTAATCACCTCCTTTTGTTAAATCACCATATGACTTAATTGATTCAATTGTACACTTGACTCAATCAAGTGATTGTTGGAGATACTTCACACACACTGTTGGCAGCTGGATGAAGTGAAAATAAGGATGATCATGGGGAAAGAAAGCATGCAAAGAATGAAGCAACAGATGGAGGGGAACACAACACCTGCGCATGCAAGAAATTGTGCACAAGGAAAGTGACATATGGAAGGAAGAACAACACGTGCACGAGAGGAATACCTAACGTTAGTAGTGTTAGGATTTTGGTAATGTATTGTAATGGCTGAAGAGTAAAAGATATATAAATACCGATACAGAGGTATTATAAGTAGTTTTTGTTCATGAATTTTGTAGTTGTTCCGACTTAGTTAGTAACTGCGTGTGCATTTTGTTGTATGAACTGTTTTGTAAGCTGTTGAGCTAGGGGAGACGAGAGAAGGTAGATCTTGAGAATTATATCACAGGCCAAGGAGCCTGGTGCGATCTAGTTCACCTCATATAAATCTTACCCATCAGAGGAGAGTTGTAAGTGCATGGCGTGTAGATGTAGAACTTTCATAATAAAATATCCAAGAGGCAAATCTTTGTGGACGTAGCCCAGGAGGGGGTGAACCACGATAATATCTGTGTAATGTGATGAATGCATGCATATATTTATCCTCTTTTTAGTAGTTATTTGTTGAGAGTAATGAATGAATGAGTCATTATATTGCTTGTTTAAATACTGTCGTGATACTAAGGGAACAAGTTGTTGAAATTACTACATAGTCGTGAATAATAGTATGTTACAATTACTAGTTCTAATAAGGGTTCAATGGTCGAGTTCTCATATCTCATACTCAATCCTAGGCTGTAAACACCTGAGTCTTGCAGCTACCCATTAAACATATCTCAGGTGAGACTGCGCAATGCATTCTATGTGTTGTGTTGCCTTATGGTTTACCAGGAGGGCCGATAGTTTTAGAGGCTTTGTTGGAAACCTGAAAGATATGAACCCTGGGTCAATAACTAATATGGTAGAGAAGAAGATATAACCAACACACACCTAGGATTGATTTTTCTAATATTTTCCCTATGTTTATTAGTCATTACTCAGATTCCTATAATTCAGGGAGAATATTCAAGTTCCTACATTATAGGAGAATATTCTCTTCAGTTCACACTTCAGTTTGATCAATTGAGTGGAGTCTAGATGCCACATTGGTTTCATCACCATGAAAAATTGGGATCATCACCACCCAATGCAAATTTTCCTTGGGATTATCACCAGACTAACACATTACTCATGATTCCCTGATCTCCTCCTCACTTCACTTTGTTTCGGTCAGTTAACTAAGGACTGAGAGACTAGTTAACTCATAGAAGGTGGCAGTTCACTACCATAATTGTCGGTGTGTGTCCATATCACTCTAGACCACCACTGTGGCGCATTGGATTCTCCTCCAGTGTGCATTAGTTGAGTTATACATAGTATATCATGTGTAAATTATCATTCATTTATTTGGTTAATGCAATTCTTTGATTCTCACTTTCTCATTTCTCTATTCTCTCATTTTTCTACAAACTATGTATGTCATTTGCTAGATAGATATTATCTGTGCAAGTTCATTCACATTTACATGGTATCGGAGTGGACGTATTTCTAGGAAAAAGACACACCAGATTATTTTTGTAGGTACCGAAGATTTAAGAAAATGAAAAAAAATGGAATTTCCAAAAGAATTCATTCTTACACCGTACAATTTCTTTGCATGGAAGGAAAAGATGATAGTTCATATTTGAAGAAAAGGATTATATAGGTTAATCATGAACACAGATACTGAACCCACATCATCCATAGAAAAATCCAAGTATCTGAATTGAATGGATGAAACGTTTGGACTATTTGCAGTCTCATTTCTCCTAAGCTCCTCTTTCACATATCCTCCTGTAAAACCCTCAATGTATCCTGGAATACCATGGAAGGGATTTTTGGAAAATTGGACGAGATGATAGGACACATGCTTGAGGTGGAATTGCTCACTTTCGATCCAAAAACCTTCAAAAATATCCAATATTCCTTTACCAAATATAAGGATTTGTTGTCGCAACTCAAGGCTTGCGAGGTTGATAAATCTAAGGAGGAGAAACAAATGGTTCTTAACATTCTCTCCAAACTTGCTCCATAATACTCAATTTTTTTATCCACATTTCATTCAGTTAGGCTTACCTCTGGAGATACCTGGACCATGCCCCTTTATCGAGTCTTTGTCGCAAGAGTAGGCCAAGCTCATCAATATGGGAAAAATAAAAGGATCAAAGGTTCATGCACTTACTTTTCATGATGGTAGCAGTCACCAAAATCCAAAATCTAAAAAAAAATTCAAAGGGAAGGGACATGCAAATCCAAAGAAGGAAGGGTACTAAAAAACCTTCAACGATTCCTCTGGATCCAAAGGTGGAAAGGGAAGAAAAAGGGAGAAATGCACTTACTTCCATAAAGGATTCCATCCAGAATCTGGATGTATGCATAAGAATATAGAACAAATGTGCCAAATACTTCAATAAAAAAACCTTGGAGATTCCATCCCCGAGGGTGCCAAGAAGAAAAAGCCAGAAGATCAAAATATCAAGAAAGGTAATTCTATCCATGCTTTGATTGCTAGCAACTCCTCTTCCAATGCTTGGATTGTAGATTCAGGAGCAGAGCATCACACCACATGGAAGCCACAAAATAAATCTACTCTTCATTGAATGCATGCAAAGGTCCTCCTATTATGATTGGGGACAACTCTTCAGTCAAGGTCATTGGCAAAGGAAGAATTGAAATCACAAATTAAACCTTCGAGATTGTGCTACATGTTCCAAATTGTTTTGTCAATCTTCTCTCCATGTATCGGATGAAAAAATATGACACTAGAAAGAGAGTTTCATTCACACATGATGTTGGGGATATATATGACATGCAAACCAATTCCAAGGTTTCTATCGGTGAGGTAAATCATCAATCTAGACTCTACACATTTTCTAAATTTATTGAACCAGATTCTGAATTACTTCTTACCCATGCTAATGAAATCAGTATGATATGGTATGAAAGGTTAACGAATTTAAATTTCATATATATGCAACAAATTAGCAAGCAAGGAATGGTTGATGCTTTACCTAACATCCACTTCTCCAAAGGAATTTGTGAGGGATGTGTTCTTGGAAAACACCCTCAAGATAAATTTGACAAAGGAAAGACTCAGAATGCATCCTTTCCTTTGGATCTGATCCATAGTGACCTCATGGGCCCTTTTCCACATCCATCTATCAGTAAATCAAGGTACATTCTCATTTGTTTTGATGATTTCTCATGCTTCACATGGAATTTATTTCTCAGGAAAAAATCAAAGGTCTTTCAACACCTCAAAGAATCAAATCCCTCCGAACAGATAATGAGGGGGGCTATGTCAACCATGAGATACATAATCTTTGTATTGAGGCCAAGATTCAGTTGTAGCACACGATTCCCTATACTTTGAAGCAAAACAAAGTTGATGAGTAGAAAAATAGATCTTTGAAAGAGATGGCATCTTGCATGCTACATGTAAAGTCACTTCCATAGAGATTATGGGATGAATCACTTAATTGTACAAACTACATCCAAAAAATATATCCCCATATATCTCTCAAGGATAAGACCCCTTACAAGGCTTGCAATGGCCTCAAACCAAAAGTGACCAATTTTCGTATATTCAATTCTCATGCATGGCCCAAGATTCCCTCTAAGAAGAGGAAGGAAATTGATCCACAGAGCACAGAGAGTATCATTTTTTGATACCTCGATGGTGTGAAGGGATACAAACTCATTGATCTCTCCTTGAATGATTTCATCATTGAGCATAGTTTCCAGTTTGAGGAAAGTATCTCGCATGTACCTTAGCATCTGCATGAAGACACTTTTGTTCTTCCACCTATCAGAGATGATGAGCATGCACATATCGAATATTCTTCAAATGAGAGTTCTAATTTAGAATATTCAGATGATTTAAATATCGATTCAGTACAATCATATGCAGAAGCAATGCATGCATATGCAGATGCAGAGATAGAGAAGAGGCCCAAGTGAGCCAAGACTACTTTTTAGGATGCATGCTATCTTGTTGGGGATCCAACTGATACTAGGAGGACAAGATATGATATCAAGGATCCTCCTCTTGCACTCACTGCCACTAAAATGATGCCACCTAGGCATACTTTCTTGATTCAATATTCATATCCACAGTCCTATGGAGAGGCTGCTGGAAATCCTTTTTGGGAATCCACCATGCAGGAGGATTTTAACTCCCTCCTTGAGAACCCGAGTTGGGATTTGGTTCCCCTTCCTTCAGGAAGGAAACTTGTCAGGTGCAGATGGGTCTACAGGACCAAGAACGCAGCAGATGGATAGGTTAGCAGATAAAAAGTGAGGTTATTTTCCAAGGGATTTTAGCAAGTGCACAACATTGACTATGATGAGACCTTCGCTCCAATAAAGAATATGGATTCCATACGTTTTGAAATTTCCATTGCAATAGTCAAGGGATGGGAAGTCCATCATATGGACGTGAAGAATGAATTTATTCATAGAAATATCTATAAGCAGATCTATATGGATCAACCCTAGGGATTTGTGCAAGATTCACCTTTGTTCTATCGACCGAAGAAGTCCCTTTATGGCCTCAAGCAAGCCCCGAGGGAACAATATGCCAAGATGGACTCCTACCTACCATCATAGAAATTTGTACGTTGTAATTCAAACCCAAATGTTTACATGCTCAAGATGGTAGATTCATTTCTACTCCTAGTTCTGTATGTTGATGATTTTTTGATTACCGGTAGATCGAATTCCATGATTTTTGTAATCAAGAGGATTCTTCATGATAGGTTCTTGATGACGTACATGGTTCACTACATTTCTTCCTTGGACTCAAGATCATTCAGGATGCATCAAGAATCAAACTATCTCAAGCTAAGTATGCACAAGATCTCCTTGAGAGATTTCATATGACAAACTACAAGTATTCCTCGACTCCTTTCCTATTAGGAGTCATACTTGAGGATGGCGGGGACACTCCACTGGTAGACAACACACTATACAAAAATCTAGTGGGGAGAATTTTGTATCTCACACACTCTAGAACAAACATCTCCTATGGAGTTGGAGCAGTATCCAAGTTCATGCAAGAGTTTCATGAGCTACATTGGAAGGCTTCAAAGTGTATCCTTCGATATGTACATGAAACCATCACCTTTGGAATTCACTATGCAGTAGAATCTAAATTGGACCTCATCGGGTTCACTGATTTTGACTCGGCTTGCGATAACATTGATCGCAAGTCCACATCTGTGTTAAGCCCTAATATTGGCTCATTTCCCCTTAATTGGGGCATATTACATTAGTAATGTTGTTTTATTTATGTCAGCTTTATTCCATTAGTTGTAATTATACCTCCTAGTCTCCTATATATACCAAGGAGATATTTTCATTTGGAATCATTTTGTACTTGAACATTTATGTGGGGTAAAAGGAGGTTTCCCCCTCGAAGAGGCTTATTATTTGAAATTATCTTTTTTTCAAGGCATTGAGTACTTATTATGAGGTTTTTCTATGCTATATTGATATTTGGTTCTTAAAATATGGTATCAGAGCTCAAGGTCTTGGGGGTTTCGCTGCTACATTTGAGACACGGTGGTATTTTCTCTATAACATTTTTTATACAATGTTTCAAAAGGAACAACTTGGAGGATATTTAGTAGATGGATCAAGTTACGTTGGGTTAAAAATTCAGCTTTTGAGGCCTTATACTTTCAGAGATAAATCTTTTCTAAGATAGGGTTCTGGAATCATCCTGAATTGAGTCATTGCGAAATTTTTGCTGTAATTTTTTTTTATGTAACATTTCAGATCTTGAACTCTAGAGGATATTCTAAGAAATCAGTAAGGTATCTGTGGTAGAAATTTAAGCTTCTGGGTAATACTAAATTTGTAGATACAACCTGTGGAAGATAGGGTATCAGACTAGTCCTATTGACTAGTCTCAAGCAGGTGTTCCATGTAAAACAATCATAAAGGATTCCTAGTGTATCCAAATTGAGTGAGACTAGCTGCATTTGATAGTGAACATCCCGTGGTAGTTCTGGTACGAGTTTCATAATTTTATATCAATTATTTTGTGCAGGGCACGCTATACAAGTGAGATCTTCTGGAAAGGAAAAATATTAGCAAGTTGCGGGGAAGTTATCGTAAATTCCACTTGGCACATCCAATTTTTATTAGTCCTGTGGCATTGAAGAGAAGAAATATCAGAGACCTACAAAAAATAAAATTTCATACCCAAAAGGGCTGAAATTTTGGAGATACAATAAAAGGAATATTGTCTAGCAGAACCACATCAAAATCGAGGTTTAAAGTGATACTTGGCCAACATGCCACCAAAAAAGGGAACTTCTACACCAAATAAGCCTCCAGACAATCCTACTTGGACTCTTGATGAAGGTGAAGAAATGTGTAGGGACAAAATGATTTACAAAAGAAGACAGTAAACAAAGATGAACTACAAGAGATGATGGATTCAATGGAAGCTAAGTTGGATACTAAGATGGATGGTTTAAAAGGGGAGATCATGGAAGGATTGAAAAAATTCCTAATAGAGAGGACACTTGAAAGTGAAAATGTATCCCATGAAATTCATGATGAGGACACAAGGAAGGTGAATCAAGAATGGAGAAACTCCAACTTTGGGTTGAAGACCAACCACATTCCTAAGATTTATATGAGGAAGTTTGATAGCAAGGACCCAATCACATGGATACTTCTGATGGAGCAATTCTTTGATCTACATAATGTGCCACATACACAAAAGGTACGAATTGCTTCTTTATATTTAGAACCCAATCAATTTGTATGGTATCAATGGCTTTCTTCTCGCAAATCACTCGTCACTTGGACAATTTTCATGGAAGAAATGATAGCACACTATGAGGATACAAGGAGCAATACCTTCTTTAGCCAATTGATAAATCTCAAGCAAAAGGGTTCAGTTACCGAGCACATTGAAAAATTCCAAAGATTGAATATAAAGGTAACATATATTCCAGATGAGCACTTGATTGATGTATTCATAGGAGCTTTAAAGGATAACATTCAACATGAGGTTCGCCTTTGGGAACCCAAATCATTGGAGAATGCATTTAAGGTGGCAAGAAATGTTGAAAGTAAAAAGATGGCTATGGCTACTAGAAGGACCAATCCTAACATCTATAGAGAGAATAATGCTCCTTCTTCTAAAACACCTCAACCTACAAGGTTGACACCTCAACAATTGGAGGAAAGAAAAGCAAAAGGTTCATGATTTAATTGTGACAACAAGCACAATAAGGGACATAAGTGTGGTGAGAAGAAATTATTCTACATAGATTGTGAAGAGGAAGAAGAACAAGAACAAGAACCATCTCCAGATGAAAACATAGAAGCAATTTTGTCTGAAGAGTTGAATACCACGATATCGTGTAATGCATTGGATGGAATTATCACTCCTCAAACCCTCAAGATCGAAGGATACATCAGAAAGAAAAAGGTAATAGTCCTAATTGATTCTGGTAGTACTCATAATTTCATTCACTATAAATTAGCCAAAGCTCTCAATTGCTTTGTATATCCAGAGCCAAAGTTTCAAGTAATGATTGCAGATGGAGGAACTATCAATTTCTTAGGAAAATGCAATAAGATCAGTCTTACTATGGGGGAATATGTAATGAATAGTCCAATGATTTCTATACCCATGGGTGGTGCTAATGTTGTACTAGGAATCCAATGGTTACAATCATTAGGAACAATGGATTTTAATTTTCAAGAAATTTTCATGAAATTTTCATTGGAAGGAAAAGAAATTGAGTTAGGAGGTATCACAGGGAAAACCGGTAAGGTGATAAGCTCTAATGGCATGACAAGATTATTTAAAAAGGGGCATCAAGGCATTATTGCACAACTATGCTCACTAGATGTTCAAACATCTAAGCCATCTATTCCTCAAGAACTACAAGGGATCATTGATAAACATTCCAAAGTATTTGAAGATATTCCCAAAGGTCTTCCACCCACTCGAAATCATGATCATAAAATTCACCTATTTCCTGGGAGTGTTCCTCCTAGCATCAGGCCATATGGATACCCTTATGCCCAAAAGAACGAAATTGAGCGCATGGTTGAAGAAATGTTAGAGGTTGGAATTATTAGACCTAGCCAAAGTTCTTACTCTGCATGAGTGGTAATGGTATTCAAGAAAGATAGCTCATGGCATATGTGTCCAGATTATAGGGAGCTCAACAAGATCATTATTAAAGATAAGTTTCCCATTCCCATCATTGATTAATTGTTAGATGAACTACATGGAGCAATCTATTTCACAAAATTGGATCTTTGTTAAGGGTATCATCAGATTAGAATGAAGGAAGAAGATATC
>JASDQU010108857.1:146161-157773 GCA_032191745.1 Picea mariana
TGAGCAAGTCATCATCACTGCAAGAACAACTCCTAGAAGGACCAGTAAATGACACAGTGATCCTGGCATTCACCCAGTAGGAGGCCACAGTGAAGCAGTAGGTTGAAGCAACTCGAGCCAAGCTCAAGGATTTCAAAGAAGAATTGTGTAGACCAGAGTGACTCGAGATGAGTTATAGGTGAGTGTTGGGGGCCTGTTGGCCCTTGACCAAGCTTTGGGGTAACCTTGGTCATTTTGACCTATTTCGGGACTTTGACAGCTAGTCGAAGAAGGAACGCCAAGCGAAGCAGAGATATCAGGATCTCGGTCCACTTTTGGGCCTCTTTTAGGGTTTTGGGTTAATATAATTGGAAAGGGATGTCGGCCTGTGGGTTTACCCACGTTTAGGCCCACTTTTGTAATATATAAATAGATACTTAGGCAATGTAAGAATGGATGATGGCTTAGTGCTAATAGTTGGATCTGTGTGATCGGATGTGGATTGTAAATGCTTTGTGCATGGTTGTAAGAGGCTTGTAGAGCTAAGTGCAAGTTATTGTAAGAGGTTGTAGAAGGCTTTGTGCTGAAGTACAAGGAAGAAGGATCTAGTGAGTTGCGTAGATCTTCTGTCATGTGCGAAGTAAGGGTTTTGAGTGGTTTTGTGCTGTAACCGATTGAAGACACTAATAAATATGAAGAGTTTGTGGACGTAGCCCCAGGGAGGGGGTGAACCATGTAAATATGTGTATTATACTTTGTGCTTTGATTTGATGCTTTTATCTCTTCCGTTTCTAATTGCTTTGATATATTTAGATATATTTACTTCGGCTTTATGATTCTTAGATGTGTATGAATGTTAGATCCGATGTGTATGCAGATGCTTAGTGCTGATATACTAGATCTGATCTATTTTATTGTTGCTAAGTGCTGAAATATCTTAGATCTAAGTGAATGTTGCGATGCTCTATGCTATCTGCGAAGTATAAGAAGGGTTTAATATTGATGATTAATCGATGCTAAGTGCACTATAAGGATAGAATCACAGATCTTTGTCCCAGCTAAGGTTGTAAACACCTGAGTCTTGCAACCACCCCTTCCCCTACCTTAGGTGAGACTTCATCTTCTTCGCAGGTGTTGCCGAAAGGGCCAGTAGTTAGGGCTTTGTTGGTGCACTCTTGAGCGTTGAACCCTGGGTCTGCCCCTGTGCCAATAGTTTCCCACACTCAAATACTAAACCTTCAGGGTCATGCCTCCTAAATTTTCCTTTAGGGAGCTTGTACTCTAACATGATTATGGATTCATTTTTTCCATATTGAAAAATGGTTAAACAATAATGCCTGATATACATGTTAAATGAGATCAATCATCTATTATTGTCTTTTGTTAATAATGCATTGAATCCATATAGTATGGTTTCATAGGATATGTCCATCAATGCCAACCTAATTGGAATATGTTTGAGCAACAAGTGTGAGGATGTAGTGACTACATAAATACTCTAGTAAGTATGATGCTCTTGATAATATCAAATACTAATACTATTGAGTAGTTATATTCATTATTATTATAATCTTCGAACAACTTTGCAAAAATTGAATTTCTATACTAGTGTAAGAAAATCTTGATAGATAAGTACATATTTTCTCTTATACTTGTTTTGCCAGAATTTTTTTCAATATAGATGCAATGTACTTCTTGAGATATTCCATACCCATCCCATCCATGGAAAAGGATTAATAAAACATATGATGTCTATTAAGTATGAATCCATATAAAATGTCAAAAGGATTTTAGAATTAACTTTCTTATCCTTTTCCAATGTTGTTTTCATAGTGTGGGATATGATAGATACCTAATTAAACATAAAACCTTTTGAAACCACACTGTATCATTGGAGCCCAAACATATTTGAAGTGAACACAATTTTCGTCTTGATACAACCTACACATCACTTCCATAACATAGATATATGGGTCTCTTAAAATGGTAATCATATAAACACCATCATTTTCATTTTTTTCTTGAAATCTATTTCCCTATATCCATAATCCTACAAATAAATTTTTGAAATCATGACTCTTATGAAAATAATATACCCACCCTGTGATCATATAAACTTGAGGTTCATGTAGCTTATGATATTTCTCAAGTTTTGAAGGTTGAATAGAGGTTATTCACGTTCCCTGGTCATTTATGACTATTATATTGTTAATATCTATGTGATTTATTTTCCAGCCAATCACTTCAGAACAATGCAAATCTTGAGTCCTACCTGCTACATTGTGAATTTAGAACCTTCTTGTATTAATAAAAACATGATCATCAATATTATTGTCACAAGGATCAATAGGTGGCATCACTTTTGGGTAATCGTTTTCTTTAAACCTTTATTAAATCTCTTCCATGCATTTAGGAAAAGATGGTGGATAAATATTGGGTTCAGTATATTTAAAAATGGGCTTGACAAGCCGTATGTCAGGCTTGCCTAATCCAATGATATGCATGCCATGTTTTGAAGACTTTTCCATTACTATCTCCAGTCCTTCTCAAACATGTTTTATCTCACCCTTATTTTTTTTTGGTTTTGAAGATTTATTTGGAGGAATACTAGATCTATATTAGACAATATGGCAAGATGGATAATCAATTATAATACCACTTATTGATTTCTTTCTGTCTAGCAATGGGAAATAGAGTAAACTGATGACTCCTTGGAATCTTCAACTCAAATATCAATCATCAAAAATTGTAGAAAACATATTAATCTACAAAATTCAAAGATATTAGAGTTTGAGTTTTAATTTTATCAAAGATTTTAAAAGTATACTCAAGGAAATCCTTTTGATTTCAAGACACAAACGAATATTAAATGGGATACTTTATTCAAATCATGAAAAATGAAATTTTAAACTAAATTGGTAATTTGATAGTCATTATCAATTAGTCAAAGTTAGTTAGGTTTTTGACATTGACTCATTGCTTGGATATTTTTTGAAACTCATAATGTTCCTCAAATCCCTAAATCCATATCCTCTACTTGGTAATATTCTTCAGGGCTAGGGGTAGGGCTGGGTTGGTGACCCTTAACTTGAAACTTACACTTTCTCATCATTTTACAAGAAAATCTTATGATATCAATTGTTTTGAAATTCTTTAGAATAATACTCACATTCCAAATATTAGCTTTAATTATTGCAAATATTTTTTACTAATCACCAAATATTTGGCAATAAATGTCGAGATTTGATGCCAATGGTTAGCAACGATACTTTGTGGTAGGATTTTTGTTATGGATTGTTGTGAGTTCTCTAAACTCATTTGTGGTGATTCTTTCCAACTTTCTCCAATGAATCTTCAAAGAAATAGCCAACACGAATTTAAAAATAGTTCTATTATGTAAGTTATGCGATTCATTTCAAAAAATTTCTATGGGAATTCTTTTGAACTTGTACTACAAGGTGAGTTGTACGGTTCCACTACAATGAAATTTAGTAGAAAGTGTTCATAGAACGTTTTTAGAAATCACTTCAGAAGAAGTTTCAAAAAAACACTACAAGAGTTAAAAGTCACTAAAGTCTTCACAAACTTGGTTCGGATTTTAGGTTTTTGTTGTAATATTCTATATTACATGCTTTCAAGAAGAGACTGACATTAGGGAAAACACATATAGACACACATGATACTCCAAAAGTATTTGCGGGAAGGTTAACCAACCGCCTTTCTATTCCATCTTCATGAGTCTTTATACATTGGATATATGGTTGGGACGGTTGTACCTTCTCCAACTAATCTTTCATTATGCTCTCTGTATACATTTACATATATTCATATATTCACTTATGTATAGTGTATGATAATTTCTAATGTCTTAGTATGTGATGACTATTACAAGGGCCTAAGAGGCCTCCCAACATCTCCCCCACACTCAATTCCTTGCTCGTCCCGAGAAAGTGTGCAAGAACATCCTAGGTATCTACTCTTGTATAAGTATCCTTATTGTGCATTGACCATGCATACCGATATACATAGGTAAATAAACCGTAACAACTTCCATTTGTATAGGAAGATACATATATACAATGTTTACTGTGACTAGTTTCCAATGAATCATAATGACTATATATCGGATATCTCAAACCCTTGATATCCACGACTTCAACATTCTTTGCTAGTTGGAGAGTGCCTATTGCTCTCTTTAATACAAGTGCAAATTCTACTCTTGATAGGAACCATTAGGGCACACTCTATTGCTACTCCATTGAAATTTTCCTCTTAGGGGATATTTTTATGGATTTGACGAGGGTCTGCACTACTATCCAATCCTACCATTTCTCTGCTTTCATTGTCATGACCCATGGAACTGTTCTGGAAATATTTTACCAAGGGGCTCAATTATTTCAACCATTCTTGTTCCATTATCTTGTTTTACAGATCTCATGTGTTTTTCTATCTGGGGATGTCTCTTTCTTGAATGCTTTCAACCCCTGCAAAATTTTCATGTTCAATGCTCATCATGAATTCTCTCTATAAGTGCTCTTCTTAATCAACTACTGCAAAATTTCCTCCATCAATGCTCAATAAAGTTCTCAATGTCTATGTGCTCTCTCTATCAAACTGTTGCTTAGTCTAAAATCTATGTTTTTGCTTGGCTAATCATGAATTCTCTTACTGGATCCTACACCATGTATGTATTTTGTTGTGTTGTTGATATCAATCATGGCTATTCTTTTCAAGTCTATGGAAATGTATGGAGTCTGCATGTCAAATTACATGAAAGATGAATGATCGACTCTACTACATGTGCATGAATTCAACGAACTCAACTATAACTAGGACAAGAATCTATTGTTACTAAAATTAACAATCGTTTTTCCTGTAGGGCTTGAATCCATGTCCTAGACTAGGAATCAACTTATGTCAGTGAGGGACCAATCACAAGAGAGCCTCTCCACATTACAAAAGAGGAGAGGATTTCCTGCCTTAAAGACTCACATTTAATCCCCTCCTTTTGTTTAAATCACCATATGACTTAATTGATTCAATTGTACACTTGACTCAATCAAGTGATTATTGGAGATACTTAACACACACTGTTGGCAGCAGGTCGAAGTGAAAATAAGGATGATCGTGGGGAAAGAAAGCATGCAGAGAACAAAGCAATAGCTGGAGGGGAACAAAACATGCACACATGCAAGAAATCGTTCACAAGGAAAGCAACATATGGAAGGAAGAACAACACGTGCACAAGAGGAAGACCTAACATTAGTAGTGTTAGGACTTTGGTAATGTATTGTAATGGCGAAATATTAAAAGATGTATAAATACCGATACAAAGGTATTATAAGTAGTTTTTGTTCATGAATTTTGTAGTTGTTCTGACTTAGTTAGTAACTGGGTGTGCATTTTGTTGTATGAACTGTTTTGTAAGTTGTTGAGCTAGGGGAGACGAGAGAAGGTAGATCTTGAGGATTATATCATAGGCCAAGGAGCCTGGTGTGATCTAGTTCACCTCATATAGATCTTAGCCATCGGAGGAGAGTTGTAAGTGCACAGCGTGTAGATGTAGAACTTTCATAATAAAAGATCCAAGAGGCAAATCTTTGTGGATGTAGCCCAGGAGGGGGTGAACCACGATAATATCTATGTAATGTGATGAATGCATGCATATATTTATCCTCTTTTCAGTAGTTATTTGTTGAGAGTAATGAATAAATGAGTTATTATATTGCTTGTTTAAATACTATCATGATACTAAGGGAACAAGCTACTGAGATTACTACATAGTCGTGAATAATAGTATGTTACAATTAGAAGTTCTAATAAGGGTTCAATGGTCAAGTTCTCATATCTCATACTCAATCCTAGGATGTAAACACTTGATTCTTGCAGCCACCCATTAAACATGTCTCGGGTGAGACTGCGTAGTGCATTTTGTGTGTTGTGTTGCCTTTTGGTTTACCAAGAGGGCTGATAGTTTTAGAGGCTTTGTTGGAAACCCAAAAGATATGAACCCTGGGTCAATAACTCATATGGTAGAGAAGAAGATATAACCAACACACACCTAGGATTGATTTTTCTAATATTTTCCCTATGTTTATTAGTCATTATTCAGACTCCTATAATTTAAGGATAATATTCATGTTCCTACATTCTAGGAGAATATTCTCTTCAGTTCACACTTCAGTTTTGATCAATTGAGTGGAGTCTAGATGCCACATTGGTTTCATCACCATGAAACATTGGGATCATCACCACCCAATGCAAAGTTTTCTTGGGATTACCACCAGAGTAATGCATTACTCATGATTCCCTGATCTCCTCCTCACTTCACTATGTTTCAATCAGTTAACTAAGGATTGAGAGACTACTTAACTCATACAAGGTGGAAGTTCACTACCATAATTGTCGGTGTGTGTCCATATCACTCTAGAACACCACTATGGTGCATTCGCTTCTCCTCCAACGCACATTAGTTGAGTTATACATAGTATATCATGTGTAAATTATCATTCATTTCTTTGGTTAATGCAATTCTTTGATTCTCACTTTCTCATTTCTCTATTCTCTCATTTTTCTGCAAATTATGTATGTCATTTGCTAGCTAGATATTATCTGTGCAAGTTCATTCACATTTACATGGTATCAGAGTGGACATATTTCTAGGAAAAAGACACACCAGATTCTTTTTGCAGGTACCGAAGATTTAAGAAAACGAAAAAAAAATGGAATTTCCAAAAGAATTCATTCTTACACCGTACAATTTATTTTCATGGAAGGAAAAGATGATAGTTCATATTCGAAAAAAAAGATTATATAGGTTAACCATGAAAACAAATACTGAACCCACATCATCCATAGAAAAATCCAAGTATTTGAATCGAATGGATGAAGCGTTTGGAACTATTTGCAGTCTCATTTCTCCTAAGCTCCTCTTTCACATATCCTCCTGTAAAACCCTTAATGAATCCTAGCCTACCATGGAAGGGATTTTTGGAAAATAGGATGAGATGATGGGACACATACTCGAGGTGGAATTGCTCACTTTTGATCTAAAAACCTTCAAAAATATCCAATAATCCTTTACCAAATATAAGGATTTTTTGTTGCAGCTCAAGGCTTGCGAGGTTGATAAATCTAAGGAGGAGAAACAAATGGTTCTTAACATTCTCTCCAAACTTGGTCCATAATACTCAATTTTTTTATCCACATTTCATTCAGTTAGGCTTACCTTTGGAGCTACCTGGACCATGCCCTCTCTTGAGGCCTTTATCGAGTCTCTGTCGTAAGAGCAGACCAAGCTCATCAATATGTGAAAAATAAAAGGATCAAAGGTGCATGCACTTACTTTTCACGATGGTAGTAGTCACCAAAATCCAAAATCTAAAAAAATATTCAAAGGGAAGGGACATGCAAATCCAAAGAAGGAAGGGTACTAAAAAACCTTCAATGATTCCTCTGGTTCCAAAGGTGGAAAGGGAAGAAAAGGGGAGAAATGCACTTACTTCCATAAAGGATTCCATCTAGAATCTGGATGTATTCATAAACATATAGATCAAATGTCCCAAATACTTCAATAAAAAAACCTTGGAGATTCCATCCTCGAAGGTGCCAAGAAGAAAAAGCTGGAAGATCAAAATATCAAGAAAGGTAATTCTATCCATGCTTTGATTGCTAGCAACTCCTCTCCCAATGCTTGGATTGTAGATTCAGGAGCATCACACCAAATGGAAGCCACAAAAGAAATCTACTCTTCATTGAATGCATGCAAAGGTCCTCCTATTATGATGGGGGACAACTCTTCAGTCGATTCCTTCGGTAAAGGAAGAATTGAAATCACAAATGAAACCTTTGAGATTGTGCTACATGTTCCAATTTTTTTTTTCAATCTTCTCTCCATGTATCAGATGAAAAAATATGACACTAGAAAGAGATTTTCATTCACACATGATGTTGTGGATATATATGACATGCAAACCAATTCCAAGGTTGCTATCGGTGAGGTAAATCATTAATCTAGACTCTACACATTTTCTGAATTTATTGAACGAGATTCTGCATTACTTCTTACCCATGCTAATGAAATCAGTATGATATGGTATGAAAGGTTTGGGGATTTAAATTTCATATATATGCAACAAATTAGAAAGCAAGGAATGGTTGATGGTTTACCTAACATCCACTTGTCCAAAGGAATTTGTGAGGGATGTGTTCTTGGAAAATACCCTCAAGATAAATTTGACAAAGGAAAGACTCAGAATGCATCCTTTCCTTTGGATCTGATCCATAGTGACCTCATGGGCCCTTTTCCACATTCATCTATCAGTAAATCAAGGTACATTTTCATATGTTTTGATGATTTCTCACGCTTCACATGGAATTTCTTTCTTAGGAAAAAATCAGAGGCCTTTCAACAACTTAAAGAATCAAATCCCTCCAAACAGATAATGGGGGAGGCTATGTCAACCATGAGATACATAATCTTTATATTGAGGCTGAGATTTAGTTGTAGCACATGATTCCCTATACTTTGCAGCAAAACGAAGTTGATGAGTAGAAAAATAGATCTTTGAAAGAGATGGCATCTTGCATGCTACATGTAAAGTCACTTCCACAGAGATTATGGGATGAAGCACTTAATTGTACAAACTACATCCAAAAAATATATCTTTATATATCTCTCAAGGATAAGACCCCTTACGAGGCTTGCAGTGGCCTCAAACCGAAAGTGACCAATTTTTGTATATTCGGTTCTCATGCATGGCCTAAGATTCCCTCTGAGAAGAGGAAGGAAATTGATCCACAGAGCACAGAGAGTATATCTTTTTGATACCCCGATGGTGTGAAGGGATACAAACTCATTGATCTCTCCTTGAATGATTTCATCATTGAGCATAGTTTCCATTTCGAGGAAAGTATCTCGCATGTACCTTAGCATCTGCATGCAGACACTTTTGTATTCCACCTGTTAGAGATGATGAGCATGCACATGTCGAATCTTCTTCAAATGAGAGTTATAATTTAAAATATTTAGATGATTTAGATACCAATTCAGTACTTTCATATGCAGAATAAATGCATGCATATTTAGATGCAAAGATAGAGAAGAGGCCCAAGACTACTCTTCAGGATGCATGAGATATTGTTGGGGATCCAATTGATACTAGGAGGACAAGATATGATATCAAGGAGCCTCCTCTTGCACTCACTGCCACTGAAATGATGCCACCTAGGCATAATTTCTTGATTCAATATTCATATCCACAGTCCTATGGTGAGGCTACTGGAAATCCTTTTTGGGAATCCACCATGTAGAAGGAGTTTAACTCCCTCCTCAAGAACCCAATTTGGGATCTATTTCCCCTTTCTTCAAGAAGGAAATTTGTCATGTGCAGATGGGTCTACAGGACCAAGAACACAGCAGATGGATAGGTTAGAAGATACAAAGCAATGCTAGTTTCCAAAGGATTTTAGCAGGTGCACAACA
This sequence comes from Picea mariana, assembly GCA_032191745.1. Taxonomy (NCBI): domain Eukaryota; kingdom Viridiplantae; phylum Streptophyta; class Pinopsida; order Pinales; family Pinaceae; genus Picea; species Picea mariana. The sequence goes on from JASDQU010108857.1 coordinate 155,625, forward strand.
TTGACTATGATGAGACCTTCGCTCCAATAAAGAATATAGATTCCATACATTTTGAAATTTCCATTGCAATAGTCAATGGATGGGAAGTCCATCATATGGACTTGAATAATGAATTTATTCATGGAAATATCTATAATAAGATCTATATGGATCAAACCTAGGGATTTGTGCAAGATTCACCTTTGTTCTGTCGACTGAAGAAGTCCCTTTATGGCCTCAAGCAAGCCCCGAGGGAACAATATGCCAAGATGGAATCCTACCTACCATCACAGAAATTTGTGCATTGTAAGTCAGACCCAAATGTTTACATGCTCAAGATGGTTGATTCACTTCTACTCCTAGTTCTGTATGTTGATGATTTTCTAATTACTGGTAGATCGACTTCAGTGATTTTTGTAATCAAGAGGATTATTCATGATGGGTTCTTGATGATGTACATGGGTTTGCTAAATTTCTTCCTTGGACTCAAGATCATTCAGCATGCATCAGACATCAAACAATCTCAAGCCAAGTATGCACAAGATCTCCTTGAGAGTTTTCACAGGACAAACTACAAGTATTCCTCAACTTCTTTCCTATCATGATTCATACTTGGGGATGGTGGGGACACTCCACTGGTAGACAACACACTATACAAAAGTCTATAGGGGAGAATTTTGTATCTCACACACTCTAGAACAAACATCTCCTATGCAGTTGGAGCAGTCTTCAAGTTCAGGCAAGAGTTGCATGAGCTACATCGGAAGGCTTCAAAGTGTATCATTCGATATGTACATGAAACCATCACCTTTGGAATTCACTATGCAGTAGAATCTAAATTGGACCTCATCGGGTTCACTGATTTTGACTCGACTTGCAATAACATTGATCACAAGTCCACATCTGTGTTAAGACCTAATATTGGCTCATTACCCCTTAATCGGGGCATATTACAATAGTAATGTTATTTTATTTATGTCGGATTTATTCCATTAGTTGTAACTATACCTTCTAGTCTCCTATATATAGCAATGCGACATTTTCATTTGGAATCATCTTGTACTTGAACATTTATGTGGGGTAAAAGGAGGTTTCCCCCTTGAAGAGACTTATTATTTAAAATTCTCTTTTTTTCAAGGTGTTGAGTACTTATTCTGAGGTTTTTCTATGGTATATTGATATTTGGTTCTTAACATATGGTATCAGAGATCAAGGTCTTGGGGGTTTTGCTGCTACATCTGAGACACCGTGGTATTTTCTCTATAACATTTTTTATACAATGATTCAAAAGGAACCGCTTGGAGGATATTTAGTAGATGGATCAAGGTATGTTGGGCTAAAAATTCAGCTCCTGAGGCCTTATACTTTCTGAGATACATTTTTTCTAAGATAGGGTTCTGGAATCATCTTGAATTGATTCATTGCAGAATTTTCTTTATAAATTTTGTTATGTAACATTTCAGACCTTGAAATATGGAGGATATTCTAATAAATTAGTAAGGTATCTGTGGTAGCAATTTCATCTTTTGGGTAATCTTAAATTTGTAGATACACCCTGTGGAAGATAGGGTATCGAACTAGTCCTATTGACTAGTCTCAAGCAGGTGTTCCGGGTAAAACAATCATAAAGGATTCCTGGTGTATCCAAATTGAGTGAGAATAGTTTCATTGGATATTGGACAGCTCGTGGTAGTTCTGGTACGAGTTTCATAATTTCATATCAATTATTTTGTGTGGGGAACGCTATACAAGTGAGATCTCCTAGAAAGGAAAAAAATCAACAAGTTGTGGGGAAGTTACCGTAAATTCAACTTGGCACATACAAGACCTATGGCATTGAAGAGAAGAAATATCATAGACCTACAAAAAATAAAATTCCATACTTAGAAGGGATGAAATTTTGGAGATACAATAAAAAGAAGATTGTCTAGCAGAACCACCTCAAAATCAAGGTTTAAAGTGATACTTGGCCAACATGCCACCAAAAAAGGGAACTTCTACACCAAATAAGCCTCCAGAAAATCCTACTTGGACTCTTGATTAAGGTGAAGAAATTCATAGGGACATAAATGATTTACAAAAGAAGACAATAACCAAAGATGAACTACAAGAGATGATGGATTCAATGGAAGCTATGTTGGATACTAAGATGGATGGTTTAAAAGGGGAG
>JASDQU010108858.1:8665-23639 GCA_032191745.1 Picea mariana
TTTTTTGACAGTTAAGATGTCGGTGATGTCCCCATCATCCTACAACATCTGATCTGTTGTGTCATTTAGCAGGCTTCCAGCGTGGTTGAGATTATTACAATAGAAATCCCAACCGAATGCCAAAGCCGGGGGAAGTTCTAACTCATGGCTGGTTTTCCAATGAGCGAACGATGTCCCAGGAATTTTGGAATGGCGCACTTGAAATAGAAAGAAAATATTCTTGGAGTTAATAAGTGAAATTAACTGAGGTGAGAGGATAGAAACAATACCAAGTCCAATGATACGATCTTTTCCAACAATTATGGTGCGGTCGGATCCCAGGTTCCAGTAAATCCCATTAGTAATCTAATGCGTAGACTTTGTGATGATTCTCCAAGTCCGAGAAGCATATCTAGTAGGAGGGAGTCCAGCTCGGAGCCAAGAGGCAACATAAGTGAATGGTAAATATTTGTCCTTGATGATGGAACTCCAAATGCCACTGGATGTTAAGGCCCGCCAAAGTGAAATTGCAGCCAGAGCTTGATTTAATTTGAAAATATTCCTAATCCCCCAGCCATCTTTAGATTTTGGTTTTTCTATCGATTGCCAGTTGTAGAGGTGAATTTTATGTTGATCCTTGCTACCCGACCAAAGGAACCTGTAGGTGATATATCTGAGTTTTTCCAGAACAGAGATGGGGATGGCTGCATGGGCCATCCAGTAAATTGGTTGTTCCTCAAGAACAAATTTTATAAGAGTATAGTGGCCACCAATGGTAAGCCATTTGTTGCACCGGTGGCTCACTCTTTTTTCCACCTTTGTAATTAACCAGTCCCATTATGAAACCTTGTATTGTTCTGCCTTAATGAAATAACCCATGTACTTGAAGCTAATAGATAGGTGGACAAAAGTGTGAGGGAAGATGTTTTTCAAATGTTCTGGATTTTGAGCAGGTAAGTTGGCGAAATGGAAAGTTTACTTGATCCAGTTTATTTGAAGACTCAAGGCAGAGAAGAAGGTCTTTAAGGTTTTGGAGATTTCCATCCATTCAGTCAAGTGTGCATTTTTCAAGATGAGAACCTCATCAACACAGAAGAGGTGAAGGATTTTGACTAATCTTGAAACTTTTATCCTTGCGATTCTACCTTCGGTCTGAATTTTTTTTAGAAGAAGGCTTAGTCCTTCCATGGCCAAGATGAATAGGAGTGAAGAAAGTGGACAACCTTGTCGGAGACCTTTTCCACTGTGGAAGAAGGTGGAGTGTTCTCCATTAATGAGCATTGCAAAATTTGCACTGGTAACATAGCTCATTATCCAATTAATGACGTTTTGTCGAAAGCCAAACTTGATTAAGATCAATCTGAGAAAGTCCCAGTCTAAGAAATCAAAAGCCTTTTTAAGATCAAGATTGAGTACGAGGGTAGAAATATTCTCATGATTTATACTGTGTAAACATTCTTGAGCAGAACCAACAACATCAAAAATTTGTCGGGCCTTTAGGAAACTGAGTTGTTCAGCTAACAAAGTTTGCTAGAGAATGGGTTTGATTCTGTTTGCTATTATCTTTGAAATGAGCTTGTAGCAGAGGTTGCAGAGGGAAATCAGATGAAAGTCGCCAAATGTTGTTGGATGATTAGCTTTTGGAATTAGAGTCAGAAATGTGGAATTTATTACCCTAGATATCTTACCATTTAATCTGGAATCTTCAACTAGTTCCAGGAGTATTGCCCCTGCCAAATAAAAAAGTGTAGGTAGAACTCCATGGTACAGCCGTCGGGTCTTGAACTTTTGTCCAGAGTGAAAGATTTTAAAGCCAACTAAAGTTCAAGTAATGTACAGGGGTTGTCCAGAGAAGTGGAATCCTTTAAGTTGACCGAGTTGGGGAAAAGTTGGGTTACATCAACCTGTTCCTGAAGTGTAGAAGGCGGTTTTGCATCATATAAATATTTAAAAAAACTAGTAGCAACATCTTTAATAGCTTGTTGTCCACTGTGTAAAGTTTCAGAGTCATCCAAGATATCCCAAATGTGCTTATTATTCTTGGAATTGCTAGCAAATCTGTGGAAGAACTTATTGTTGAGATCACCACATTGTATCCATTTGATTCTACACCGTTGGCGACAAAGAGCTTCATCAGCAAGTAGAAATTTATTCCTCTCAGATTCTAATTCTTTTAAATGCTGATGTTTGATCCCATCAGGCCCCTCCATGAGTTCGAGTTGATGTATCTCCTTTATGCTAGTCTCCAGTACTTGTAATCGATGAGCTGCAGATCGCTTGTGTTGAGTAGCCCATATTTTTATTTGTGTTTTGAGTTGTTTGAGCTTCCATGTTAAACGTTGTTGTATTCCTATTTCACTCAAGAATTTTGGGTCTTTCCACACAAAATATACAATCTTAATGAAGCCTTCCTCCGATAGCCAGCAAGAGTTTAATTTGAAGGGAAGAGAGAGTCGTACCATAGAAGGGCCAAATTGCAGTAATATGGGGGCATGGTCGGAGACAAATGGATTGTCCACCCATGTTCGAGTCCTATTGTCCAAAGTAAGCAAGCTTTCAAAAATATAATAGAGATCAAGATGTTTTGATACTAACATCGGACCCGCTCTACCATTGCGCCAGGATGGTGCTAGAATATCTGGTTTAATGTCTATCAGATTGTGTGATAGAAAGAGTTCACTGAAGTAATCGACCAGTGGGTCTTTGGCCATTGAGTCACCCCATACTTCACCCAAATTTGTGGTAAAGTTTAAATCTCTGGCGATAATTAGATTCTGAAGGTCAAGAAGGCCGTAGTATTTGACTTTGTTCCAGAATGTTTTCCTTTGTTGACAAGGGCCATATATGTTGAGGAAGTTTATCGGCTTATTGTTCCAATTGTTGGTGTCGATGAGAAGAATTCCACCACAGCACAAGTAGGGAGTTAGATCAAATTTTGAGGAGTGCCACGTAGTTGCGAGACCTCCAGAGTTACCCAGTGAGTTGACAGTGCAAGTGATCGAATCAGGACATGAATTATTGAGGAAGAACCTAGCTTTTTGCCCATCTGTCAGAGTTTCCTATAATAAGATGATGTCCAGGGAGTGACGAAGAAGTAGTCTCCTGAAGGCAGAGGTTTTTAGGGGCCCTCCTACCCCTCTGATATTAAGGGAGAGAATGATCATTATTTGGCATGCGCTAGGGCTTTGATGCCTCTAAGCGCCCCGGTATCAGATGAATGTGAAGGAGAAGTTGAGTTGGAAGATGTAATATGCCCCTCCTTGCGTCGAGCACTTCTTGTTTTTATAGGCGAGTGTACATAGCCAAAACCTCTAGACCATGTGTGCTCTTGTTCTTGAAACCAATCAAAGTTTGATGAGTGATCTGAGGTCCCCTCTGCAGGTGTTTTCTTATGTATCGACTTCCCCAGGTAAGCAGGCAAGGGGATAGGTGTGAGGACTTCTTTGTAAGTGGGAAGGAGTGAATCCAACATTCCAGTAAATGATTTTTCCCCTGGCTAGGAATCACTAGAGCCTGGCCGGTTATGAAAAGAGTTTTGTATGGTTTTAACAGAATTGTGGCACTCAGATTCTAAAGCAGTGAAGGAGGTCGGGCCTGGGAGGATAGTCCTGGAGGTGGAGGCACTAGTGGCAACAAAAATCGAAGGAGAAGTGGTGATTGTGGAAGTTCTTTGAGTGGAAGGGAAAGTGAGAATGGTTTGTGGAGGACTCAGGTTGTGGAAATAAGAGATAGTAGTAGTGTCGAGGATGGGGGAAGTACTGGGGAGAGCGGATGTAGCAAGGGTAGTATGTGTAGGGAATGAAAGAGTGCGGAATGTACTAGTGGAGGGTTGGGAGGGTATTAGTGGAAGGGAGGGATGTTGATCAAGTGTGCAAATGGAAGGGTTTGTGGGGGAAAGTTTCTGGCAGTGGAGGATCAAAACTGGGTAAGGGGACGTCGGGCCGCCAAGGTGAAGCCGAGTCGAGGTAGTTTATTTCTAAAGAGGAGAGTGAGTTAAATAGAGGAGGGCATATGTTTTTGAGCTTACCAGTGAGAGTGCCAATATCGAATATGTCTTCAAAGTCTGGAGGATATGGATAGGAAGGAAGAAAAATTTACCCTACCGGCCAGGTCGAGCATAGTTTCTTCATCTTGTTCCTCTTCAAAATGTCCTATACAGGCAAATCTGAGGTGTCTCATTTTCCTGCAAAGAGTGCATCTGAAGGGGATGCCCAGGTAGTCCAATTTTTGTCTGATGAGATGTCCTCTCCATTCAATGTCAATAGTCTATAATAGTCCATCATGGATATCTAGTTCCACCATTACCTTAGCCATTTTCTTATCTGAACTTTTTAAGGATTGAGGCTCCATACAGATGAAGCGACCCAAAACGTTGCCAATGGACTCTAGTGTTTTTTGGTTCTAGAAATGTAGAGGAAACCCTGGAAGGAGAACCCATAAGTGCCTATGTCTGAAGTAGTCCTGAGAAGGGTCGAAACAGGTCCGCTAGCATTTGAGCATAAGGCTACCTCCGTCCAGGGTCCAGAGGCACTCAAGGATGTAGGAGGAGTCCTCAAGTGATTTGAATCTGAAGCAAAGCCATCCACGAGTCAGATGGGTGATCTCCGAGTCATATCCCAGCAAAGGCCACCAGTTTGTATGCACCCAAGGAGAGAGTTTTGAGCGACACAGGTGCATATAAGAAATCTGTCCCACTAAAGCACATAGACTAAGAGAGACAGAGTCGTCCAAACCAATATCGTCCCCTAACACCATTTTCCTTTTTGTTTTTTTTGTAGTCCAGGGTCTAGGCTGAGTTTTTGAAGCTCCTAATGTATTAGCACCTGTCTGGTGGTTGAAAGTAGGATTATGAAAAGTTCTCTTCTGAGAAGCAAGGGTAATACCACAAGGAGTGATGGAGGGGAAAGTCGAAGTGGATGTAGGAAGGGTTGTGGTCGGGGAAGGGTTCGAATGTGATAGGTGAGAAGGAGAAAAGATATGAAAAGTGGAATATGTATAAGTAGTGTTCGATGGAGGTGCTTGAGTCGAGGAAGGTGCTAAAACAGTGGTCTGGGAAACAAGGGAGATAGGACAAAGAAGAGAGGGCCCATTCAATGAGTGTGCTCTAGTATTAGAACGTGCTCGAGTTGCAAGATCGAGGGAGAAGAGGCCCTCACTGTTCCAGAGGGCCTCGTCATCTGCGCCCATCAACTCACTGACTGCATTCTCCAGCATTGTGGGGATCGACGGGGAGAGTCTCTGTAATGCCAGACAGAGACTAGCAGAACAATAATATAAAGGGGGGAAAGATGTAGAGATTGTAGACTAAATGAGTGTAGGGGTAGCGTGGAGATCAGCAGTGGGAGAAATATCATGGAGGAAGGTCATAGTCTGCAGGTTTTGCCTGGATCAGCCGTGGCTGTTACTAGGTTCAACCATGGCCGCCTGCCTGGTTCTCAACCATGGCCGCCTGTCAACGTAGTTGATTCCTCTTCCATTCACACTTACCCATGAAGGGATGCGCAACATCCAATATCTTTCCTCACATATTAATCAAGTAGGAAAAAAAACTATTTAGAAAGATGAATAATGAGACAAATATAAATAGGAACATTTAGTAATGTGTTCCTTGTCTCTTTTTCAAAGAGTGCATTCTTAGTTTTATGGATTTTTTTTGGGTAATCTAATTAATACATGTTTTGAAGGGCCAGCTTTAGCAAGTATTTATGTGAAATTATAAGTGATTACCTATTTTTCATGATAATATAAAGCTCCATGAACATGTTTTTTTCTTTGTCTTCGTTAAAAAAAACAATAAATGAGAATGATGACTTTAACAACATCTTTGAACCTTTAAAATATACTAAAAGATAATAATTTGTGTTCACATTTTCTATTTCATTAAAGTACAAATTTTATCAAATAAAGAAGCACACTAAGCACAAATATACCACAATCAATCACGATGGTATTAATATGTAGCTAAATGATAATAATTTGTGTTCACATTTTCTATTTCATTAAAGTACAAATTTTATCAAATAAAGAAGCACACTAAGCACAAATATACCACAATCAATCACGATGGTATTAATATGTAGCTAAATGATGCATACAAAATAGATAACTATTATGAAATAATATGCAAAAGTAACTAATAAACAAAATGTATAAAATATACTTGGCTAACAAGTCAATAGAGTCCATGCTTTTGGTTGTGAATCAAAGGCTTTGCATATTGCCCAACCTCATTGTGACTCATTTCTTCACCACAATATTTAAAAGATGGAAATTGAGACTCTAATGCTGCAAATGATTCTTAATAGTAGTAGGTAATATGCCATGTAATCAATATTGTAAGTTATCATGATCATAGAGCTCTATTTTTTTTTTTAAAGATGAACACTCATAAATAGAAAATATATGCAAGGAAAACCACCATGCTATTTTCATCATTCGATGGATATCACTTAAATCTCATTGATCTTTAAAAAACTTCACTCATGCCAAAATATATAGAAACAACTTAATTTAAAATCTTAATTAAATTTATCCATTCAAATGTTTTTTAAAAACCATTTCAAGTGAAATAATTAATGTTTTAGTATAAACAAAACTTTTTTAAAACATAATTAGGAAAAATTGATTTTCATTTATGATTCCACGAACATTAGATAACTTAGGATTTATACTTCTCAATTATTTAGAGCACTTATATGTCAATTTACTATGTATGAAATCTTAATGTAAATTCATTATCTTCAACTAATGTTCAAAGGAAAATAAGACTTTAATAGTAATGAATTTGGAGAGAATACTTGTCATATAAATATATGTGTGGTAACCACTAATTAAATCACATAGACATATATGTATTATCTAGTTTGAAAAGTTCAATGTCAATTTACATTTGTCTTGTAGATAACTTAACAAGATATCAATTTATCAATTGCAATTATACTATGTAATTTTTGGGCCCATCTTTCTTTTAGAAATAATTTCACACTAACTATGCTAAAACTTATAGAAAAAGGATAACATCTAAAAGAGAGATTGACAAAATTTAAACAAAAGAATCAATAAATATTGGGTTTGTGTTCTCTTTTTTTTATAACAAAAACATAGAGCATTGTATTGATATATAAAAACTGCAACTTAACCATTTGGAAAAAGGTTACAAAAGTTTTGAGTATTTTCATCAACAAAGACAAACTCTAATTTTGTCAAAAAGAAGACTACAAAATGAAATTTGTTCCTACGTTCTATGAGTTTTCTATGATGTCTACAATGATGAATTATGATGAACGCTCCACAAAAAAATATAAATCGAGAAAATATAAGAAATATTGGGCTATTTAGAAATGTTCATGCCCACTATGGGCTTCTTTCATGATTTCTTATGCATTTTGTTGGGTCCTTTCGGAAAATTGAGTTGATGCTTCTTCCCTTTTTCGTATAGGAGGCCACTAGACTATGGTTTCTTCCATATAGTTCTCTTTCACTGGGCCTATGGAGACTATAGGATTGATCACAAGAGAATAGGAACTACTAGCAAAACCAAGTATCATATTGTAATGAATATCCAAATCCTCTAAAAGTTTATTTATTCTTATGTTCTAAGCTTCAATTTTCATTTCTAGAACTACATTTCATCCTAATTAAGCATCCATCTACATGTTCATGTTTTAGTTCAAACACATAATTATTCATTGCAAGCCTTCCAATTGACTGGATAGAGATCTTATGACCCTTCATAATTTTGTTACCCCGCAGTTTACACACCTACCAAAGTGAATGGGATCATCCATCAACGTGCTCATTTGGAGGACCTATAATAACTCAAGGCTTACAACGCCTCTACCACTGATAAGAATAAAGAAAAAACAACTACCACTGTTATCTACACTACCCAAACAATTACAATGAAACTTAACATTGAGAGGTCGAACCATATGCCAACCATACAAAGACCATTCATATTAATTCCATCAAACCCCCAATATTGCACATATATTGTCTTGTCTGCATTAACATTCTCCATCCCATCAACAATAAAACTCCCACCTTGACCAGGCTTAGACTCTATGGAGAGTATTAGATGTGGTGAAATAAGGTCTTTCCCAACCTCCATTTTAACCATATGCCACTTGCCCAAGATATGATCATGCCAAAAGAACCAAAAATTACTTCTTAAGTTAGTTTCATAGAATTAAATCAGTCACTAAATCACCCCCATTTTTGGAAAATATTCCCTTACCCAAATAAACTGCTTTGTTTGCTTGATGATTACAAGTCCAAAGTATATGAAACAATTCAATGGATTCAAATTGTTGGAGGATTCCTTTAATTCTCATTATAATTCTAGAAAGAGGAAAAATGTGATCAATATTTACTTTTTAAACTTGGCCACTGACTAGGAAGGAGTCACCAAAGATTATCACCTCCTTGATCCCCATGGCTAGAATCAAGACAAGACATTGAAAGAATGATCTAATAAATAATGAAAGTTATTTTCAAATGATGTACACAATCTTTCATATGCATACCATTTGGAAAGAGATATAACAACACTTTGAAAGCATGTGCTTAAAGTGCTAAATGATCTGTTTTCTATTGTTGATCAATCTATTTTCTACAGTTAAAATTTATGCTTTGATCTCAATTTTTTTCTAGTTTATGTTAATCATTCGATATATTTATTGATAACATTCTCGTTATTGTATTCATATAGCTTCAAAATTTGAATCAACCAATTCTAGTTCAAATTCCCTCATTAGAAGTGAAAAATTCACATCGAACTCATTTAACAGTACCATTTCACATGCATCAAATATCATCTCTGACATGGATGAAACATCTCAAAACTGAGGGATACAACGAAAAATAATGCTAACCAATATGTTGAAGGAAGAGATCTAATAGAGTTCTCAGGGGGCACAAAAAGCAAGGCATATGTTGAGAATGATGGGTATTGGTACTTTTGGAAGACTACAATACATTAAAATTTGCATTTTCACACAGAAAAACATTATTGACTCACAAATCTCCAGATCTTATTGGGATATGTGATTAGCTAACAGGATAAGATGAATGGTAGAGCATAAAATCACAATACGTGGGATAAAATGAATGGTAGAAAATATAATCCTAATATAGAGGTGCAAAATATTATCTTTCTTTAACTTTAGGATAGAAATGGAATCTGGTTTGCCACACATGACACATGTAGCTCTTGAGGCAACAAAGTACTGAATTTTTAAATTTCTCTAAATTTTTTTGACGGTGTAATGTGTATTGGGTATACAAGCCCATTTTCAATGTATTCATGCTTTGGATATCTGCCATGGCCATGCTATGCTATTCTTGGGATGTCAGTTTTGTGGCTTGGTTTCGAGATATGTGTAATGGAGGAAAGAGAAAACCAATTATATTACTAAAATGGAAAGCATACAAGTCCAACAAGAAAAATTCATAGTTTCATATGTGTAAGCTTTTCGATACAGTTTTGGAATCTAGATTGATTGTATAGTCCATTGACTTCTTGGCGTCATTACATTTTAAGAGAAAATTAATTGAATACACAAAACATAACTACATTTGATCCATGTATTTACACTATATCAAATTCAATTGGATATGTGGAACTAAAATACCAACAATTCACAAGCCAAAGAAATAAAGGATTAAATTAATTACTTTGATATCCTCACCTTCATTGCATCAATTTTTTATTGAGATAGAAGCATCCACAACAAACTCCATTTACTCACATTTATAAACTGTAACAAAAATTGCTAATGGGTTTTGTAGATTGTGTTGAGTTTGGATAGTACATCTTCTTATTTTCATATAGTCGGAAAATTGTTGTAAGAATGCTCATTTATTCAATAATCATCCACAACAATTCATTAGAGACAACCAGATTGGGCAAGATGAGCTCCTATGTAACATGGCCATACCGAATAAATGATTGTGATAAATAAAACAATCGCATTGCCCCAATGTCGGTTACTCTCTACAGTCTTCCCTTATCTGAACACCATCAACAATGCATCAATCACTAATGTCAAAGGGATGCATAATGAACATAAACAAAATGCTTCAAAGAATGTTTTGAAGATATTCCAGAATAAGAAACTTATTAATAGTAGCTGAGATGAAATTTAAAAATTAACATGGGTCGAAGTTCCCATAACAAGTAAAACGATAATTATCTTGATTACAATGAAATTTGCATAGACAATAAACATTTATCTGAAAAATAATACCAACTGTAAGAGGTCTAACAAATATTGACATAGTAGAAATCCCATAATTCCAAATTAAAAACAGTTTAGTAGTTTATATCTTCAATCTAATTTATTCAGCATAGGAAGCTCTAGAGAAGATCAATAATAAATCATTTTGAAATGCTTAGAGCACCAATTCATGTATCATACATTACAATGAAAAGAAAGTATAGAAAGAAAAGTTAAAATGCATAAAACCCAAGTCGTAAGAGAGATTTTTAGACCTTACAAGTGTCATTGCTTCTTTAAATTGGGAAAAGAATGATTCCACCTCTCTTCTTCAAGAACCCCATAAGGCCTTATTCATACATATACTTGTAATATATGAAATTCCATTAGAATGAAAAAAATAATCCCAGTACTCAACAACAAAATGGCAGAAACACATGAATAGAGAAATATTGATATGCAATGAGATAAAAACTATGGTGAATCCTAACTTATCCCCGACTTAGCAACATTTTTTGAAATTCTCTTTCTTGTAGCTATTGTTTGCAATTCACTTGTAATCGTTGTATCATGACAATGTTTTGATTCATCGATGATATTATAAATGGTAAAAATTCCAAAATGTTCGATGACCTTCATCAATTTCTTCAATTCCAAGCATAGATTTTTTTGGTTCAACTTGTGGAGATATTCAACATCTATGACACCAACGGATAGTTCTTCCTTACCCCCATGATCACTACCTTTACTATTGTTCACCCCTATACTCCTTAATCTCGTCATAGTTCCTCTTGGTTTTCCTCCCATGGGCATATTGTCATCAATATTRAACTTGGGAATTTTCCTATCATCACTAAAGCTCTGTTGAATATCCAATATCCATTATAGGCTACCTTGAGATCATCCCTAATACATATTRGTGGAAGAAAATATTGACATGAAAAATGGAAGCCATCACATTCACCAACAAAATTTTAAACAACTTGAARTTARTAAAAGTTRTTCTYSTAATTTYTTTCCCTATACTACATACCACTCATGCAATAAGAAGACATGATGAGTAAAAACAATACACCCATTTTTTAAAGTTACTAAGAGTTATAAGTTATAGAAGTAAAAATATTTGGATAGAATTACAGTTCCGATAACCATTTCTTTGCTAATATATCCATTCATATAAATATTGTTGGTCACTAAAATGACAGAGGATTTTCCATTTTCTATCTTTAATAGTGTGTAAAGTTTCTTTGAGAAGTTTTAGCTCTTATGTATTCCCAAAGGTTCGTTCTTCTTCCCTACGCACATTGCCTCTTTTCGTAAATTATTCCAAGCAAATTCTGCGCAAGAATAAATGTAACTATTCCATCACATAATTGTTGTATTCTTATACTAATCCGTAATAACAGTAATTTATGTTTTATACGCTAAATCTTTGAGATGGATTCCTTTTAACCATTGTATTCAACGTAAGACTTTTAACATTTTCCACTTGCTCTGTTGCAAATGAGAATGTAGTCCAAGAATATGTTGTGGCTAAAATCATGCCAAGTTTAATATGCCAACTATTATATATCTCTGCAATGCGAAAAAGGGGTCACAGAAGGGAAAAAACAATCAATGTAAACGATTTTTCTAGAATTCAAAATAGTAAAGAACTCTGCAATGCAAAGAGTCACACAAGAAGAAAAAAATCAACCAATATAAATGATTTTTGTAGAGTTAAAAATGAATGAAAAAAACCCAACCATTTTTAACCAAATCGACTAATTACATCAGAAAATAAAAAAGTATCAAATGATTTATGCAATGGTGTAAATCTTATTTCCAAAAAAATGTTATTAAAAAGACAGCTCAAAACACTAATATAATACTAATAGCTGTTGAGACCTTTCATGCAAAGGACAATGGAATTCTAGCAAAAGAAACAATGACAGTGAAAGATCTGCATAAATAATTTTACACATTACTACATAGAGGGTGTTTGAGACAATAAATAACCAAATTGTTTCAAGTTGAGGAAAAAAAAAGCCTTGTGTATTGTCTCTAATATTGTCTTTACGCAGGTGTTTTTCTATAGAAAATATAGAATGCAAATCTTTTTTCTTTTATAAATACAAAAAAATTGTATTGTCTTTGATATTGTCTCTAATAGGTGTCTGTTTATAGACAATAAAAAATTGTCCCCTCTGGAGACAAAATATAGAATGCAATTCTTATTGCTTTTCTAAAAACAACTAAAAACAAAAAGAGTTTTCTATCTGGAGACAATATATAAAACAATGTTCAAAAACAAATAATTTACCACTAAGTTAAATTAACATAATGATTATTTTCTTAAAATAAAATACAATTTCATCGTAAGGCACAGAGGAACCGAACCACCAACATCCTACTTATAACACGTGCTCTTCCATTGAGCTAGCACCCTTAAATAATTAGGGGAGAGGGATAGTGTTAACACCTCGATTACCCCTTTCTAATCATGGGTGCCAACTCCAACATTCACACTTACATCCTACAGTTTGAAGCAATGAGAGAAATATTCAAGGCCAAGCCAGTGTGCTAATCCACATTCTGAGTTCATCATCATATAAACGCTAAATTGCATTTAAAGGTGAAGTATAATCAAGGCTGGTTGACTCAGATGTCTCCAACATAGAAAGAAGTTCCAGAAATACAAACAACAAATTTTCTTGGAGAAATTTCTCTCCATTGATCAGAATTTGCAAGTGTAATCAACCATTAGATGTACAGGTTTCCAAAACCTTTTTGTTTTGGCTGTTATTTGAGCTTTAAATATGTCATGTATTTTTCTGCTTGTTTCAATCACCTAAGTAGTTGCAGTGTTAGAGCCATTTTGGGTATAGGCACACTTCATATCATAAGGAAAGTGAGGTGTAAATGAGAACCAGTTCTGGAATCACTGTCTTAAATTTCAAAGAGCTTTCTCGAGTATCCAAGAGGAAGAAAATGAAAGAAGAATTCAAGGCAATTCCTTGAAAGGTTTTTGTTAAAATCTATAAAAATTACATAAGTATGCAATATGAATGAACAAAACATGCATATAAAGCGTTATTTTGAACCTATATACATGTGAAGGTAAGCCACTGCATGAGCAACATCGATGACAATATCAATCTTGTAGGTAAGTCCAATACAATTCCATGTATGCTTGCATATTCAATTTTCATGCATTAGCTTCCTAAACTAGATTTTCTCATTGATTCATGCTTTTCAGGTTCTCAAATCTATATTTCCTAATTGTAGACAGAGTCTGTTTGATCTAGTTGATAGAAAGCAATTTTTATGTTTGGTCTAGCTATTAGAAAGCATGTTTGCTTTGTGGAGTTAGCTATTTTTATAACCATTGAATAACAATCGGGCACCAATCCCATAGACAAATATGTGTTTCAAGGATACCACTCAAATTTTCAGACTATAATCTCTTTTGATTTCTCTATTGGGTTGTGATGACATAAAAAATTCATGTTACAACTTTTGGTGTTTGTGTTTAACTTCTTGTACAATTTAGATATCAATGCTTGTCTAGGAAGAATGATAATAAAATTTACATAGTCTAAATGCTCCCGAAGAGTTCCAAGGACATATACTCGACAACAAGTATCCGTTCCTATTCATCCTCCATGTAGCCAAGGAATCTGACAAGATTGGGGTGTTCATCACTTGACAACGTTCGGACTTCACTTCGAATTCAACAGAAAGATGTTTGTCATAGATATTCTGCCACCAAATTGTGTATATGATCAGACATTATCCCAGTCAAATAACAAGAAGATTGACAAAATCAGAGGGAAAATTGGGGGCAACATGGTAATCCGAGCTCCCTACAAACTGTTGTTCGGGATCTTAGTTCTCCATAGCAAATTTTAGCTGGCCCTCCGGCATTCTGGGGCAAGGGATCAAACTTTCAGAGGCAATGCCTCTCATGCCACTTGGAACATAATGCAYCATTTACGAGAGGGCAATGTTTTCCTTGAAATTTGTATTTTCCTTGCAAGCTGAAATTTTCAGAGTTCTACATCTGCACCCTTCTGTTGGGTCACAAAAATTATGTGGTTGCTTCTCCTTTGAAAGGAAAAATGTTTAAAACCCTTCAATGATGGAGCAAGTGGCCTTTGAAAATAAATAAAAGACCTGAAACATAATCCCATTACTACCTGCTATGTTTCGTCAAAATTTTACTAGAAGTAAACAAGCAAGCAATAAATTGAAAATTTGTAGTCGTTTGACAGGCCATAAATTTGCAGACGGTGTCCTCTTGTCAAGCTCAGCTTATCTTTTCTATTCATTTTTTAATGGGGAAATATTTGAAGCACTATGCAAGGGATTGTAGTTTTAACATTGATTGATCCTGTCCAACCTATTTTGTTTGTCCAAGTCTTGATTCCAGGGTTTACAAAAATGCTCCTTCCTAACCATTAGAGCAAATCCACTTTCTCAAAAACAATGAAATTGCAAATTTTTACTTGATATCCCTTTGTATTGTTAATCATCTTCTTATTTCTTAAAAGACAGAACAAAACATGTTACATAGGCACCCACAAATCCTCTGGCTGCAGAAAATAGTTACATAGGCACCCACAAATCCTCTGGCTGCAGAAAATAGTTGCAATGTCTTTTCCTCACCGTCCCATCAGCTAGATCTCGGTATGTGGATACTTGTGAAAACCCAGAGACCTCAGTATTGAGGTCAGAAATGCCTTTGTTAATCCCATAACTAGAAGATCTTTCTGGTGTGTATATTTTTCTTAACAGGA
>JASDQU010108858.1:23689-35546 GCA_032191745.1 Picea mariana
CTCTTCCATTGAGCTAGCACCATTTAAAGGTGAAGTATAATCAAGGCTGGTTGACTCAGATGTCTTCAACATAGAAAGAAGTTCCAGAAATACAAACAACAAATTTTCTTGGAGAAATTTCTCTCCATTGATCAGAATTTGCAAGTGTAATCCACCAGTCGATGTACAGGTTTCCGAAACCTTTTTGTTTTGGCTGTTATTTGAGCTTTAAATATGTCATGTATTTTTCTGTTTGTTTCAATCACCCAAGTAGTTGCAGTGTTAGAGCCATTTTGGGTATAGGCACACTTCATATCATAAGGAAAGTGAGGTGTAAATCAGAACCAGTTCTGGAATCACTGTCTTGAATTTCAAAGAGCTTTCTCGAGTATCCAAGAGGAAGAAAATGAAAGAAGAATTCAAGGCAATTCCTTGAATTTTTTTTGTTAAAATCTATAAAAATTACATAAGTATGCAATAGGAATGAACAAAAGATGCATATAAAGCGTTATTTTGAACCTATATACATGTGAAGGTAAGTCACTGCATGAGCAACATCGATGGCAATATTCAATCTTGTAGGTAAGTCCAATACAATTCCATGTATGCTTGCATATTTAATTTTCATGCATTAGCTTCCTAAACTAGATTTTCTCATTGATTCATGCTTTTCAGGTTCTCAAATCTATATTTCCTAATTGTAGACAGAGTCTGTTTGATCTAGTTGATAGAAAGCAATTTTTATGTTTGGTCTAGCTATTAGAAAGCATGTTTGCTTTGTGGAGTTCGCTATTTTTATAACCATTGAATAACAATCGGGCACCAATCCCATAGACAAATATGTGTTTCAAGGATACCACTCAAATTTTCAGACTACAATCTCTTTTAATTTCTCTATTGGGTTGTGATGACATAAAAAATTCATGTTACAACTTTTGGTGTTTGTGTTCAACTTCTTGTACAATTTAGATATCAATGCTTGTCTAGGAAGAATGATAATAAAATTTACATAGTCTAAATGCTCCCGAAGAGTTCCAAGGACATATACTCGACAACAAGTATCCGTTCCTATTCATCCTCCAAGTAGCCAAGGAATCTGACAAGATTGGGGTGTTCATCACTTGACAACGTTCGGATTTCACTTCGAATTCAACAGAAAGATGTTTGTCGTAGATATTCTGCCACCAAGTTGTGTATATGATCAGACATTATCCCAGTCAAATAACAAGAAGATTGACAAAATCAGAGGGAAAATTGGGGGCAACATGGTAATCCGAGCTCCCTACAAACTGAGGTTCGGGATCTTAGTTCTCCATAGCAAATTTTAGCTGGCCCTCCGGCATTCTGGGGCAAGGGATCAAACTTTCAGAGGCAATGCCTCTCATGCCACTTGGAACATAATGCATCATTTACGAGAGGGCAATGTTTTCCTTGAAATTTGTATTTTCCTTGCAAGCTGAAATTTTCAGAGTTCTACATCTGCACCCTTCTGTTGGGTCACAAAAATTCTGCGGTTGCTTCTCCTTTGAAAGGAAAAATGTTTAAAACCCTTCAATGATGGAGCAAGTGGCCTTTGAAAATAAATAAAAGACCTGAAACATAATCCCATTACTACCTGCTATGTTTCGTCAAAATTTTACTAGAAGTAAACAAGCAAGCAATAAATTGAAAAGTTGTAGTCGTTTGACAGGCCATAAATTTGCAGACGGTGTCCTCTTGTCAAGCTCAGCTTATCTTTTCTATTCATTTTTTAATGGGGAAATATTTGAAGCACTACTATGCAAGGCAGCATAGCCTGTGTAAGGGATTGTAGTTTTAACATTGATTGATCCTGTCACTACTATGCAAGGCAGCATAGCCTGTGTAAGGGATTGTAGTTTTAACATTGATTGATCCTGTCCAACCTATTTTGTTTGTCCAAGTCTTGATTCCAGGGTTTACAAAAATGTTCCTTCCTAACTATTAGAGCAAATCCACTTTCTCAAAAACAATGAAATTGCAAATTTTTACTTGATATCCCTTTGTATTGATAATCATCTTCTTATTCCTTAAAAGACAGAACAAAACATGTTACATAGGCACCCACAAATCCTCTGGCTGCAGAAAATAGTTGCAATGTCTTTTCCTCACCGTCCCATCAGCTAGATCTCGGTATGTGGATACTTGTGAAAACCCAGAGACCTCAGTATTGAGGTCAGAAATGCCTTTGTTAATCCCATAACTAGAAGAAGATCTTTCTGGTGTGTATATTTTTCTTAACAAGAATTAAATGACAGTTGAATTGCTCATATATATATATAATATTATTGTTATTATTTGTTATAAATATTATATTTTTTAAAGTTGATATATGATGATGTAAACATTTTTCATATGACAAAATATATATATATATATATATATATAAATAATATTATTGTTATTATTTGTTATAAATATTATATTTTTTAAAGTTAATATATGATGATGTAAACATTTTTTATATGATAATATGTTTAATATATTGAGTTATAGATGCATCTTACTACTCTCTATAATAAAATCAGTTTAAATTTTAACCATGTGGTGATTACATAGACTTTTAAAGGAATTAAATTTGTAAAATTAAAAAAAATCTACATCACCAACACAATCCTAAAAAAATATTTAAAAAGATATAGAAAGAATTATATTGCCAGCACCATCTAGCTCCTCTCGATGCATAGGCTCTTAAAAGAATTAAACTTGTAAAATTACAAAGAGTCTACATCATCAACACAATCCGAAAAAAATATTTAAAGAGATATACAAAGAATTATATTGCCAGCACCAACGCAATCCCAAAAGATGTTTAAGGAGATATAGAAGGAATTATTTTGCTTCCTTGAAAGATTGGCTCACTCATCCCCTCGCTAGTATGGTTGCTTGAAATGTATGCTATGGTTGCTTGAAAATGTAATGTAGGGTAGGGAACTATGTCAAAATGGAATATAGATGGATGCCAATGTCTATACTTATCAATTAAAGTGGAACATAGATGGAGGTTAGTGTAGTGCTAAGAGGAAGCTAGTGAGGAAAGTGGAAAAAAATTTCAAGTTTAAAAAAAAGAATGTCATTTGTTGAATCATAGGATAGAGGCGTGTGAGCCATTGATTTTATAAAAAGGAATAAGGGTTATGACATACAAAATTGGATAAGGAAAAATGTCATGATTGATTTGGAAAATCAAAACGCAATAATAGTAATTACTAGATAGTTTCATAACAGTTAACAGCCAGTGGTCAGAGAAAGAGAAACGCTAGTGTTAATTAAAATTTTAGTAATTAATAGTAATTAAGAGAAAACGACATGGTTATATTAAATGGAGGCAATAAAGGAAAGAAGATGGTGGAAATTTTATTGTATTTTTATTGAAATTGGAGTTGTTCCTATCAATTTACTTTTACAACTCAGCCATTTACTATTTTTTTTTAAGGTGACAAAATTTATCATAACTCTGTTGTAAGGGACAGTGAGGATAGTCATCACTGGCTGCTATCTACAAATGTGGATTGACACATCACTGTTAGTGAAGGAAAACCACACTACCTGAAATGACCCGTTGGTGGTTTCTAATGGGGCAGACTTTCACTCTTTCTAGATGCCTCTAGGTCTTAGGTCATTAACCTATTTCCTAACTTCCAAGGAAGGCAAGCTCTTAGCCAATCAAATGGAGTTTTAGGTCTTACTCTGGTTTCATCTTAGATACTATCTGCAAGAAAGCCAATTTCATGTAGTGCTAAAGCTACAACTATGGCATCATGTACTTTCAAGTAGCATTTATTCTTAGTCCCATACATAAAACCACATATTACCCCTATTCCACTTTAACCTCTTTCCAAGGAAACTAAACTATCAAATATTAATAATACAATAAGGAAACAAATAACAATAGAAAAAAGAAATAGACTTATTGAGTGTCAACAAATTTATTGAGACTTGCTTGTTGTTTGTTACCAAGTTTCAATTACAGTTTATGTAAAAAACTGCTGAGACTAAAAATACAAAACGTGTGTAGTGGATTAATGCACACAAATTTATACTGTATGGCAAAATCCAAAACAAAGCAAGGCATCTTGAGTTGTGTTCTTATCTACGTACATACATATTGTAACCATAATCAGATTAAATTTACGAGATCTATCTGGCATTGTAGACTTCAGTAACCACCATTTCTATCTGGCATTGTAGACTTCAGTAACCACCATTTCTATTGCAGATTTTGTTGGTTAGAAATGCACTGATCACTCCTATGACGTCTTTGGGCCAGTTCTAACTACAAGTCATTAATATATAAATTAAATGTGTCAACTCTTAGCTTGTTAGGTTATTTGTTGAAGGTCGTCTTCCTTTGCAACGACCAGCCTCAAACACCTCCAACAATATCATTACAAAAAAGCCATCCAAGCAAGTATACTTAACCCAAATGCCATAACAGTTAACAGCCAGTGGTCAGAGAAAGAGAAACGCTAGTGTTAACCAAAATTTTAGTTCTTGAATAAAGTTGTGCTGATACACATCATGAACAACACCATATCTCTTCTTACATGTCCATGGACTAAACCTATGAGAGCCACCAGCATTAAGTGCCTCGATCTTCACAAAATCCAGTTGTATGTATTTTGATAATATAGTCTACCAGTGTCCTACCAGGTTGATGAAGAAAGGATAACGGGTGGATTTGTGGGGTACTTGTTAAACTAGTAAGCTGACTGAAAATCCTTTCACTTCCCTACGAGCTAACAACCGAACAAAATATTTCAGTGCGATACTTAGCTATTCGACGACGATTTTGACCAGATATTCTTACGTCTAGGTAAGGGGACTGACTTTGACTATGGATCTAAAACATGTTCAGTCTATTTTATGCCCTGTGAGTGCACTAAGATGTACTACCAATTAGGGTTTGGATCGATCAGTAAAACAATCATCTCATACTATCCTTGGAGGTAGTTACGGGCGTGATCCACAGGAATGAAACCACTTGCACCGGGAATTAGCATAATGGATCTTGTGTGCCAGTTTGGCAGCAAGAACGATGATGACCGGGAACGCATAATTGCTTGTGATATAACGTGTTGTATTGAAAATCAGAAAACAAAATGAGATCCCCCACCCTTTCCTTCCAGAGTTTCATGTTAATGCCATTCTAGAACAAGGGCAGATTAGTATTAAGAAACATTAACAAAAGATATAATATTTTTCAATTTCAAGGCCACATCATGATATGCTGTGGTTTCGTGAGTATATTAGTAGCAATTCTATCCAATGTAGAAGTTATAGTAATAAAAAACGTTAACAAAATCTAATAATACTAGGCAAGAAGACTTTGAGTAATAAGAAACATACAGAAAAAATTGTGACTGTATTATGTATGAAACAATCTAAGCAACTATGAACCTTCACAAGTTTAAGCATAATATGATCATTCACAAATATGTGCTATTACGGATATGAACAAGTTTTGTCAACCATATAGGTTTGGTTTTCATGGACATGATTTCTATCTGTGGATAGTTATGGCCAATACACATTTTCATGGACATGATTTCTCGCTATGGACAATTAAGGCAACTTTTGAATAATGTTCATGGTCATATTCTTATGTCTGTCTATCTGCCAACATTTCAAACTTACATGGAATAGAATCGACTGTTAATGCTACCACCACACGGATTGGAAGGTTTCTAAGACTATTAGCAGTGGTTTTGTAAACCTGAACAATGATTAGGTTTTCATGGATTTTTTTTGTCTAGTGAAGGATGCTAGTGTTGAATAGGTGACAACCATAACCCAAAATAGGATATGAGTTAAGGCAACTTTTGAATAATGTTCATGGTCATTATATATTCTTATGTTTGTCTATTTGCCAACATTTCAAACTTAGATGGAATGGAATCGACTATTGACACTACCACCACATGGATTGGAAGGTTACTAAGACTATTAACAGTGGTTTTGTAAACCTGGACAATAATTGTTGGAGATATTAATTATAAATCGTGAGTTTTATGCTTACACAAATTTTGTTTGTCACAACAAGCAGACATGTTCTTAGAGTTTGTCAGGGTAAGCAGGAGCATTATTAAATGAGTCGATCTTTTATCTTTCTTGAGCTTTATTATGTAGACAGAGTCAGTCGAATTTATTGTCGCTTTAAATGTTTGAGTCGGTTTACTTCTACAAGAAGTCTCTGTCTTCATCTTTGTATGTCTGAGTCTGTAAAGAGTCTATACACACACAAAGATAATAGTTGATAGTTAGAAGCATCAGTAGCTGTGAAGAGAGTAGGAGAAGTCTGAGAGCACAAGCTCTGTTTTTTGGAAGTTTATAAAAGTTGTGGAGTCGAAGCTCTGCATAGTTTTGTATTCGGTAACCGTGCACAGTATTCAAGTTGGTAATATATTAAGTTTTTTGTGTTGATTATTTGTGTGCATAAATGATTTAAGTTCTGAGTTATGTTAAATATCTTGAAGATATTTTCTCTCTGTTCCTGAACAAGCTTCGTTAGGTTCATATGTTCTTGAATCTGCACTGAAAATATATGTGATCTTATGTGATTGAGTAGCACAGTGTTAATTTTATTTCATAAATTACTTTTTTAAGTGTTATCATCACAACACGCAGTCTACAACATGGTTTTGAAACTGCGTGGTAAGTCTTGAGAGTTCAACGATGAAGATTTTAACTGTGTGGTATTTTGCAACTGCGCTGCGCAGAGTTTGTATGCATGCTGTAGATCCGAGATATGGTATCAGAAAAGGTTTATCATAGTAGATTTCAAGAGAAACAACTCTGTTGTAAGGTGAAATCGTGGCTTCTACTTCAAATCTGCAACCTCCCACTTTTACAAGTAAAAATTATGAGTTATGGTCTTTGACCATGAAGGCACCATTTTAGGGTCAAGATGTATGGGAGATAGTCGAAAATAGCTATGTGGAACCAACAGATTAGACAACATGCAATGTCCTCACACAAGCTGAGAAGGATGCTTTGAAATATCAAAGGAAGAAGGATGGAAAGGAAATGTTTTATATACATCAATCCATGCATGAGAGCATACTCACAAGAGTAGCATCAACAAAGCAAGTCAAGGAAGCATGGGAAATATTACAAACTTCTTATCAAGGTATGGACAAAGTCAAGACTTCAAAATTACAAATTCTTAGAAGAGATTTTGAAACTCTGTCAATGAAAGACACAGATTCAGTAGAATCCTTTTATACCCATGTTATTGGTCTGATAAATCAAATTAAGTCTCATGGAGAAACCATAGAGGATATGAAGGTTGTTGAGAAAGTACTTAGGAGTCTTCCTCCTAGATTTGATACTCTTGTTGTGACTTTAGAAGAGAACAAAGACCTGAGTCAGTTTAGTCTAGATGAAATTGAGGTCTCTCTCATTAATCGTGAACACATATTAAATAGATCAAATATGTCATTAGAAAATGCATTTTTCACGTAGTCATGTATAAGTCGTGGAAGAGGAAGGGGGAGAGCCAATTCTAGAGGTAGAGGAAGGAGTTATGTTAGAGGTGGATGCAATAGTAGTCCTGGAAATACTGGTGGAAGAGGTCAAAATCCAAATAACAGTCAGCCAAGTGGTGAGAGATTTGACAAATCAAAGATTCAGTGCCATTACTATAAAAAGTATGGTCACTATGCATATGAATGCAAGAAGAGATAGTATAATCAGAACAAGAAAAGTCAACATTAGTCAAACAACACAAATAGTCCCAACAACTATATGTTTATGGCGAGTGTTGAAGCAATGCCTATAGTTTCACCAGTTGAATGCAATGTTGCTCAAGAAATTCCATGTGACATATGGTATCTATATTCAGGCTACAGTAATCACATGACATGAAACTTAGAACTGTTTTCTAGTTTGGATAAGTCAGTCCAAACTAAAGTTACAGTTGGAACCAATACCCAAGTCATTGTCTTAGGTAAATGAAGTATTAACATTCTAACTAAACAGGGGGAGAATTTTTTTATGCCTGATGTATATTATGTTTCTGGTCTAAAACATAATTTGATGAGCACATGATAGTTGTTACATAAAGGGTATAGAATCTACATGGAAGATAATCACTGTGTGATTTTGGATAGATATCCAAGAAATTAGCTTATTACAAGAATTCAGATGATAAGAAAAAGAATGTTTACATTGACATTGAAGCCAACATTGAAGAGAAAAACAACAAAAGTTGTCTATGAAGCAAATAATGTGCACTCTGACACTGCATTTAAAACAGAAAGTGAAGAAGTAAGTGTGCATTGTTCAAAGGAAGGAAAAGTTACTGCATGCAGTTTCAAGAAAGAAGAAGATAATGGCGCAGAGATGCAGGCAACATTCCAATCTGAAGTGCAGGATGATTCCTATCTATGGCATTTTAGATTTGGATATTTGAACATTGGAGGTATGAAGCTGCTACATACAAAGGATATGGTGAAAGGTTTTCCATTAATTGAAAAACTAGAAAGAATATGTGAAGGTTGTATCTTTGGAAAGCAACATAGAGAGTCATTTCCAGTTGGCAAGTCATATAGAGCAAAAGCTCCACTGGAAATAGTACATTTAGATATATGTGGACCAATGCAAACACCATCTTTAGGAGGCAACACCTATTTTCTTACATTTATTGATAATTTCTCAAGAAAAACATGGATTTATTTTCTAAAACATAAATCTGACGCATTTGGTTATTTTCAACAATTCAAGTCACTTGTGGAGAAGCAAAGTGGTTACTACTTCAAGGTTCTAAGAAGTGACATAGGTGGTGAATATGTTTCAAGAGAGTTTCATAACTTTTGTAAATTTCATGGCATTCACAATCAATTCATTGCACGGTATACACCTCAACAAAATGGTGTAACAGAAAGGAAGAATCACACCATCATGGAAATGGAGCACAGTATGTTGGTTGTCAAACATTTGGAAAATGAATATTGGGCTGAGGTTGTAGCAACTACAATATACATCATGAACAAGTGTCTAACAAAGAGTGTGAAAAACAAAGTTCCTCAAGAATCTTGGACAGGTATGAAGCATAATGTTGCGCACTTAATTTTTTTTGGTTGTGTCACATACACACATATTCCAGATGAGATAAGAAATAATTTAGACAACAAAGGACATAAATGTGTATTGTTTGGGTACTCTAAATATACAAAATCATACAAACTGTATGATCCTATTGCAAGAGAATTTATAGTCAGCCGCGGTATTCAATATGTGGATAATGAAGCATGGGATGGAAGCATAGAAAGGACAGTTAGAATTCTTGATTCTATCGAGCATGATGATATTGAGGATGAAGTGGTTCAGACACAAGTTATAAGTCAACACACACAATTCTTTCTACACCTGGAACTGTGACACAAATCACAACACAAACTACTCAAGTGAGATCTACAGGTGCATAATCCACACCTAGAGAGCATCAAACTCCAACAAGAAGTCCAAGTAGTTCTACATCTCCAAATACAACATTAGAAAGTATGTTACCAAGGAAGACAAGAAGTTTGTGCGACATCTACAATGTTGACACATCAAATGCATTCTCAGTCTTTGCTATGTTTTCACAAATAAATGATCCATTAACTTTTGAAAAAGTTGTCAAACATGATGTATGGGCACAAGCCATGGATGAAGAAATTAAATGCATAGAGAATAATCAAACATGAAAATTGGTAGATGTACCTGAGGACAAGGATGTGATAAGTGTCAAGTGGATTTATAAAACCAAGCAAGATGCAGATGGAAATGTGCAAAAGCACATGGCAAGGTTAGTTGCAAGGGGTTTTACACAACAACCTGGAATAGATTTCAATGAAATATTTGTACCAGTAGCACGGATGGACACAGTTAGAACTATGTTAGCTATTGTTGTGCACAAAAATGTCTTGTTTATCAAATGGATGTAAAGTCAACATTTTTGAATGGACATTTAGAGGAAGAAGTATATGTGGAACAACCAGAAGGCTATGAGATTCTAGGACAAGAAAACAAAGTATATAGATTGAATAAGGCATTGTATGGATTAAATCAAGCTCCCAGAACTTGTTATAGTCGCATAGATTCCTACGTCACTCAAAATGGATTTCAAAGAAGTGATTGTGAGCCAACAATGTACATCAAATCCAATCAACAAGGTAATATGTTGATTGTTTTCTTATATGTAGATGATTTGATTTTTACAGGTGATGTTGGCATAGAACAATTTAAGTCAGTCATGAAGGATGAATTTGAAATGATTGATTTGGGGCTTATGAGATATTTTATGGGCATTGAAGTTCACCAGTCCAAGGCTGATATATTTATTTCACAATCTAAATATGCACATGAAATTTTGAAAAGAATCAATATGATAAATTCCAAAGCATCCCCAACACCTGTCATAATAGGATTGAAGTTAAGAAAGGAAGATGAAGGGTCCAAGGTGGATCCCACTCTGTTTAAAAGGTTGGAAGGTAGCCTCATGTATTTGATGAAAACAAGGACTGATATTATGTATGGAGTAAGCTTGATTTCAAGGTTCATGGAAACTCCAAAAGAATCCGATTGGAAGGCAGGAAAAAGAATTTTGGGATATGTGAATGGAACAAAAGACTTGGCATTATGTATTCTACTTCAGAAGATTTCAAACTTGTAGGATACATAAACATTGATTGTGGAGGCAGCATAGATGACAAGAAAAGTACCTCTAGATACACATTTGATTTTGAAATAGGTATAGTGTCATGGGCATCAAGGAAGTATCCCATTGTGACTCTTTCTTCACTTGAAGCTAAGTATGTCACATCTACAAGCGCAACTTGTCAAGCAATTTGGATGAGAAGAATGTTAAAATATGTGTTGCAAGAACAACAGGAACCAACTACAGTGTTTTGTGACAACAACTCTGCCATCATGTTATCCAAGAATCATGTGTTTCACAAAAAAACCAAGCACATTTATACACGGTATAATTTTATTAGAGAATTAGTGAATAACAAAGAAATTTTCTTAGAATTTTACAGGTCTAAAGAACAAATTGCAGATATTTTCACAAAATCTTTGGCAAAGGATGCATTTCAGAAACTACGCATTTGTTTAAAATTCAGTGCAGATGCAAAGATATTTGAAAGTTCATGTCAATTTAAGTTTTTGATGTAAATTTAGTGTCTTGTAATCCCACCTACTTATAATTAAGGGGGAGTGTTGGAGATATTAATTATAAGTCGTGAGTTTTATGCTTACGCAAATTTTTTCTGTCATGACAAGCATGTGTGTTCTTACAATCTATGAGGGTAAGAAGGAGTGTTATTAAGTGAGCCAATATTTTATCTTTCTCGAGCTCTGTTATGCAAATAGAGTCAGTCGAATTTATTGCCGCCTTAAATTTTTGAGTTGGTTTACTTCTACAAGAAGTCTATGTCTTCATTTTTATATGTCTGAGTCTGTAAGAGTCTATACACACACATAGAGATGATTACTCTAGACAAGCTTAAGTAGGTTCATATGTTTTTGAATTTGCACCGAAAATATATGTAATCTTATGTGATTGAGTAGCACAGAGTTAATTTTATTTCATAAATTGATTTGTTAAGTTTTATCATCACAACGTGCAGTCTACATCATGGTTTTGGGATCTGCGTGGTAAGTACTAGGAGTTCAATGACGAATATTTTAACTATGTGGTCTTTTGCAGCTGTGTTGCGCAGAGTTTGTCTACGTGCTATAGATCCAAGAGTAATTAGGTTTTCATGGATTTTTAGTATATTTAAGGCCGCTACTTTGAATAGGTGACAACCAATTAACCCAAAACAGGATATGATGGTTCAATAATGACTATCGTAGTTCAACTAGTTCATAA
>JASDQU010108858.1:71547-83544 GCA_032191745.1 Picea mariana
TAGTTGCAAAATATATGAAAACATGCATATTTTTTCTACTTGTAGATGAATACTACATTATTATGAAGTTAGAAAATTATGCCATCCATAGTACATTAATGATGATATTGGAACTTTGAAAGAAAGAATTATGAATAAATGAACAAGAACATTTAAATTATAAGAAATGTTCCACCATCAATTATATTTGGATCCTCGTCATTAGTATCATCCTCCATCCCTTTCCTCTTATCTATCCTTTACCTCTACCTCGATCCTCTAGAGACATTAATCAACACTACCCAATTTTTTTGAAACTACCTAATCCAAGCCTTAAAATATGAAATCATATTTGTCCATAGTAGGATCAAAATAAATCAGAAGAAGATGAAATTTTCTAGGTATGTCTGCAGTGTCAGGGTCTACATAAGTGGCAGTGAGGGTCACTAGTCAATTATGCACCAATTCGCCAGAAATTGCAAATTAGAGGTTTTTGACGAGTAGGTTGGTGCTCGGTGGCAGGGATCTATTATTGATGATATTTTTACAAATTGTTAGAAAAGAAGACATGAAAATAACCAGTGAAGGAATTGGCAAAATCCCAAAGATTCAAGAGTGGAGATGCCAAAACAAGGAAAAATCCACTATTCTAGGCCACTTTTTGAGGAATTTTGAGATTTTCAGAGGATGAAAGGGACCCTAGATAAAATAAAAATGGAAAATTTTATTTACTCAACATTTTACCTTTTCATAAAGCCAGAAAAATTTTCTTTAGTGATTTTTTTCTAGAGCTTCTTTATTTGGGAGATAACCAGTTTGGGTAAAAATTCCAAGTCAGGGAAAAAGTGAAAAAAGTGCAAAGTTTCCATTTCTAGATTGCTATAGATTTGACTGGAGCATCATATTAGTAATATAAGAGTTTATATGTGTTAAAAATCATCATCACTATTATTATTTTATACAAAAGTTTCATTGGTTATGGCATATTTTCTTCTGCATGTGACAAAAAATGGCCTTTCAGATAAATTGCACTAGTGAAGAAAATGCAAAATTAGTCAGAAGTAATATATTTAAAAGGTTGTAACTTTCTGGTCAGATCTCAAACTTGGGAAAAGGGTAGACATTGGAAATATATTTAAGAATATAATCCATCTATATTCCCACAATTTGTATTTTAACAATAGGAATTCTCATCAAATCGAAAGAAAGAAAATGGTGGCCTTAAAGGGGCAGAAAATATGGATAATTTTCCATAATTGTAAATTTTTTCCTATATAATAGTGATTTATCGAATGTAAATTTTTCATAATATGAGGACTATAAGCATGAAAGATTTCCATAGAGCTCACATCCATGAGGAAGAAGTGAGGGGTATAAATATTAGTTTGGGTAATGAGGAGACAGAGTCTAGCCAATATAGCAGAGCCAATAGAGTTGATATATACCATGAGGAGCTTAAGAATGGAATTACAGAGCTACAAATATGATAATGAGATAATAACTAGAGCTCGAGAGAAGGAAAATCATATAAACACTAAGTTTATACAGAGTCTGAACCAATTGCAAAGGTAAGTTAGAGTTGGATCAAGATCAAGACATGACAAAGAAGGAAAACCTCATGAAAGAAGGGAGAAACATAGAGTGTCCAAGCATTTAACGAGTGTTATCAAGAATCACAAACCATATTATTCACCTAATCATTCATTCATGAAAGTGCATTCATATGAAGAATCACAAGTCATCCCAAAAGTATCCCTTGTTAGGAATCAAAGAAGAAGGCATGAAGTGGACAATTCGCAAGGAGAGCTGGCGAAACTTAAGCCACCAAATTTTGATGGAAAGAAAAAGAGGGATCAAAATTTACTTTCAGTTGCATAACTACTCATCCAACTTGGAATCCAAGATTTCCTTCTATGATCTACAAGGGAAGGCTTCTATGTGGTGGAACCATCTAAAGCAGGTCAAGCACATCAATGAAAAGAAAATCACTTGGAAGAAGTTTAAGAAGTATTTTCAACAACAATATCATTCAGAGAATTACAATGACAAAAAGATGCAAGACTTCTTTGAGATCAAGTTGGGAAATATGTCCTTGGAAGAATATGAAAACAAGTTCTTAAAGTTGTTGAGATATGTGGGATTCATTAAATATAAGAATATCAAGATTCATATATTTCTGAGTTGACTATCATATTTCTATAGAGATAAGATTTGGTTTGATTAATGCAAGACTCTGGAGGAGGCCATAATGAAGGCTAAGTACTTATATGAACATAAAAAGGAAGAAATCTAGTACTGAATTCTTAGAGAGATAAGAAGAATGATAAGATGGATGAAAGGAAGAAAGGATTAAAACCTCCATCATTTAAGATCCATCCTAATGCATATCAGCAAAGTCAAGCATCTCAGAGTGAATCAAATTGGATGGTAGAATATTCAGGGAAAATACCAAGACCACTAATCAATGTTGAGGATTTAAAGGAGAGAACATGTACAACATGTTTCCTCACAAGAGAGATAAAACAAGGACCGTACACAATATTCATGAGGCTACTACATTTTAAGGCATGGGTATAAATATTCCAAGAATATATGTAGCCCTAGAATATCGACAAGAAGAACATCAATCCCACATGATTGAGGTGGAAGGTAATATTACCAATCACCTTGTTATTTTAATGGATTCAGAAGAAATCCATAGCTACATTGATCCTAAATTAGTGATAGATTTCATTTGAAAAAGATAAATCTTGAAAGATCATGGTTGGTTATGTCAATTTTCACATGCAACTCTATGTGACTAATTTCATATCTGAAAATAGCTTCCTAGTGATCTAAAAATAAAACCCTAGTTATTATCACTGAACAAATTTACACTGAAATTATTGACTAAAAACATATGCAATGGAAACAAAAGTATCAGTGATGAATCATCAATATGCATGAGACACAATTTTAGTTCTGTAATCTTGTTATCATCGGAAATCCTGAGGGAAAAACCAACCCTCCCAGCCAATACAATATCACCAAAATCTGAGGACAACTTTGTCCTTCAAAGTCACCAAAAATGAGAAAAACCTTGTTCTCTAATGACCATACAAATCAGAAAACCAAACCTTAGAAATATCTGGAAATATCCTCTGCACATGAATCTTCTATAGACCACCTATACGACTTGTTGACCTCACATGTCAGCTTGTATGGATATGTACCTTCCCATAAACTTAGTTACGTGATTCACCAATAGGAAACCCATGGATATGCGTGCTTCATCCTCCTACAAATTGTGTACAGTATGAAAAATTCACTCACATGTGTGAACTTCTTTGCTCCTCTCTCTTGGACCAGATTCACCACCTTGCAGAATTTCCCTTTGCTGAGATCACCAATCCTCCTAGCACAAGTGCAGACTCACTTATGCTAGCTGCATCATTTCTCCACACACTCTACATGATTACCACAATATGAAATGTCACAATAACCTCTCTCCTTCATATACCATCCTTAGGGGTCACCATAGAAACCCATCCACAAGTAAACATCAAATTAGGCTTTCCTTGTTGGTGGCAAGCCCCAACACAAGCCCACAAATCCCATCATCAAACCCATGAATCTCCCACTCAAGTCTAAGGAAATTTTCACCAAACTGAAAATGAGGTATGGTGCCCATGACAATTTCCACATGCCCAACACCTAGGGTCATGTGAGAATACCTTCCCAAAGCTACAAAAATCAACACTTGCTCTTAGTGAGGGAGGTATTATCACCACACTCCACAAGTGGGAATGCCTCTCGATGCTACCAAAGTATCAATACTCCCTCTTATCAAGGGAGTCATTCCATCCTCCATCATCACCTATGAGTTGCTATGTCTCCCGTGTTAGATCCTCCACCACAACTTCTCTCCAATCTGTTTGATTGGCTGCTCCCTCTATCACTAAACCAAATCCTTCTCTCCAATCCTCCTAACTGGCTGCATCCTCAATCACTGAAGCAAATCCTTTTGTCTGACATGATCCCATCATGGAAGACATCCTACTCCTAGAATCCTCCTGCCTCTCAACCTCCTGTCTAGCCATCTCAACCCATGACACCTATGTGACAGTCTTGGAAGATGCCTTTATCCCATATGGACCTGAAGGTTGGCTCCCACTTAGCGACCAACTCTCCCTATGATCCTCCTGACTCCCTCTGAGCCTCCTAACTCTCTCTGAAGTCAAACTCCCTATGATTCTAGACAACTATCGAAGCTACGTACTCCCTTTCCACTGTCCTCTGCATAGTCCTAGGAGGCTACTCCTCCCTACTATATCTAAGGGTTAGCTCCCTCTGAACTCTGGCTCCCTCTAAGCCAATACTACTGGTGGGTCCACCTACCTCACCACTAGTGGATCTACCTGCTCCTCCTCATCTGTCTCTCTGCTCCTGCTATTCACATACACACATAGGATGGCCCTCTCTAAATTCAAGAACCATTGTTGATATTAAGCTAGATCCTCTGGGAATAAACAACACCTATCTAACAAAAAATAATATGTGGTACCCCTTTCTCTCAATCTCTAAGACTGAGAGAACACTCTTTCTGAGTTCTAGCACCCATAACACATTTGACACCCTAAACACCTCTCCTTATTCCAATCAGAACAATATTGTACCAGATCCTCATACTACATGCTTGACTCTCGTGTCAAGCTCCACACACAAGTCTGAGCCAGTCTCTGTAAAAGTTTCAAATGACTCTTTGGCACCTATCATATGGAAATATGCTCCTCTATCTGCCAACTAAGTCCCCTTGCTATAGATTATACCTGAAAGGGAAGAGTCCAATAAGATCTCCCTCTGAACCTATCTGCAACCTCATCAACCTCTATTATTGATGCCTACTTCCTTCTTCCCCTTCCCATATGGTGTGGACACTATGAATCAAAATAACCGTAGTCATGACACTCAAACCATTTGTATCCTCCCTAGACACCAACCGAGTCTCCTCCTAAATACAATCAATCCATATCGTCTCAAACCATGAAAACATCTCTCCTGCACAAATCCCCTTCACAAAATGTTCCCAAAACTTGGGAATACCAACTCAACATCCAATAACAAGTGTCCATCTCAGAACAACACTACATATCTCTACTCTTCAATCCATGAGGATAAGAACACACTCCTTACACCCATAGCACATTTTCCACTTGCAATGCACCCGCTGAATCCATCTAGAATACAACTACTCCAGATCCTTGTACTACATTCCTGGTCCTCCTACCAAGCTCCTCATACATACCTGAGTCAGAAACTGTGAAGCTCAAAAACAAATCATGTGCCCCAGTCATGTGTCGGTGGCTCCCACTGTATAGTAACCATGCAATCCTCTAAGGAAAGCATCCTACTTTCCCAATTCATGACCATCCAATGAACTTCTACCCAAGTCCATCATCCAAGACACCAAAAACTATTTGTGTCTGCACATGCTACCACTAATCCTGTGTCCTCATCTAAACAGTCCCAAGTTGTGGTTGGACACTCTGTCTAGTCCACTCTATACCATCACAACTCAACTCTACAAATTTCCTCATCCTCTTGGGTCAAATATCTCAAACAATGTCATACCTCGACAATGTGCAACTCTCCAGCCCGATGAAGACTCTATCTCATCAACCTGACATACACACAAAACTATCTCATCTGTTCCAAAGCATCCAAGTTGCACCCATCGCAACTCACTTTGACAAGCCACTGAAAGTCCATCCACAAGGTTGGAAATATGCGACATAACATATTTTTGTGATCTGGGCTCTCTTCCAATCCACCAAAAGTCCCAACCTGCCACATCACCGAGCTGCAATAGCCCACAACTCCTTGTTTGGACTGTCTGCTCCATGTATCAAACTGTATACCATCTAATTTGTTTCCACCTGCAAATATCATCGTAGTTCCCTCTCAAAGATAACTCCTCAACTCCCTCATATTTTTCACCTGTGACCTGCCCAGAACAAGAACAAGAACAAGAAAAACACTCCTCCAGTGTTGTATCCAAATGTTCCTCAAGATGATCCCCTTCTCTTTAGATCCCAAGATCTGATACCATGTCAATTTTCACATGCAACTCTATGTGACTAATTTCAGATATGAAAATTGCTTCCTGGTGATGTAATAGTAAAACCCTATTTGTTATCACTAAATAGCTTTACACTGAAATTATTGATTAGAAACATATGCAACATAAACACAAATATCAGAGATGAATCATCAATACACATGAGACACAATTTTAGTTATGTAATCTTGTTATCATTAGAAATCCTGAAGAAAAAACCAGCCCTCCCAGTCAATACAATATCACCAAAATCTGAGGACAACCTTGTCCTCCAAAGTCACCAAAACTGAGAACAACCTTGTTCTCTAACGACCATAAAAAACAGAAAATCAAACCTCAAAAATATCTAGAAATCTCCTATGCACATCAATCTGCTATAGACCACCTGTACGACCTATTAATGTCACTTTTCAACCTATACGAATTTGTACCTACCCAGAAACTCAGATACATGATTCACCAACTAGCAACCCGTGGACATAGGCGCTTCTTCCTCCTACAAATCGTGTATGGTACGAAAAATTCTCTCACACATGCAACCTTCTTTGTTCCTCTTTCTTGGACCAGATTCACCACCTTGAAGACTTTTTCTTTGCTGAAATCACCAATCCTCCTAGCACATGTTCAAACTCAGTTATGCTAGTTCCATCATTTTTACACACACTCTTCTTGATTACCACAATATGAAATGTCACAATGACCTCTCTCCTTTATATAAAATCTTTAGGGGTCACCATAGAATCCACTCCATAATTCAACATCAAATTAGGCTTTCCTTGTGGATGTGAAGCCCCAACACAAGCCCACAAATCCCATCATCAAACCCATGAAGCCCCCACTCAAATCCAAGGGGGTTTTCACCAAATTGAAAGTGTGATGTGGTTCCCATGATGATTTCCACATGCCCAACACCTAGGGTCATTTGAGAATACCTACCCAAAGATATAAAAATCAACAGGTTCAACTAGCCATTGGAACCAAAAGAAGGATCAATGAGATTGTCATAGGCTATCCAATATATTTAAATGGAGTGAGCACAGTTGCATACATGAATATCATACCAATAGGATCATATCATATCCTAATTGGAATGGATTGGTTGGACAAGCATTATGTTGTCCTAGATTGCCATAATAAGACATTTACATGTCTTGATGAAGAAGGAAAACATAGCTTAATGAAATGGATTCTAAGAACCATTTCTATAAGAAAAATTTCAGCCATACAACTAAAAAGATATTTCAGAAAGGGTTTTCAATTATTTACAGCTTATGTGGAATATCTAGACAAGAATAAAATTCCAAGTCTTGTAGATTTTGCAATGCTACAAGGATTTCAGGATATATTTGGAGAAATTCTAGGTTTTCCACCCAAGATAGCCATAGACTTTTCCATTTATTTGGTGCCTAGAGTTGCTCTAATATTCAAAACTCCTTACAGGATGATCACACTAGAGTTGAAGGAATTGTAAATGCATCTAGAAGAGTTATTGAAGAAAGGGTACATATGACCAAGTGTCTCATCTTTGAGAACACCATTACTTTTTTTGAAAAGGAAGGATGGGACCTTGAGGCTATCCATTGATTTTAGGAAGCTAAATAAAACCACAATGAAGAACAAA
Source organism: Picea mariana (assembly GCA_032191745.1). Classification (NCBI taxonomy): domain Eukaryota; kingdom Viridiplantae; phylum Streptophyta; class Pinopsida; order Pinales; family Pinaceae; genus Picea; species Picea mariana. The sequence continues at coordinate 79,245 of JASDQU010108858.1, forward strand.
TATCCTCTTCCAAAAATTGATGATCTCTTCGATTAGAAAAAATGAGCAAAGATATTTTCCAATATTGATCTAAGATCAAGGTACCATCAAGTGAGAATCAAAGACGAAGACATTAGTAAGACAACTTTTAGAAATCGATATGGGCATTATGAATTTGTGGTGGTGCCATTTGGATTGACAAATGCACTAGCTATATTTATATGTTTGATTAATGGTATTTTCATAAATTACTTGGATAAGTTTTTCATTGTCTTCTTTGATGACATACTTATATATTCTAAGTTAGAGGAAGAGAATGTGTAGCACTTAAGGATGGTATTATAGGTGTTAAGGGAGCATTAACTATATGCCAAGTTGAGAAAATGTTCATTTTACCAAAATTAGATCCACTACTTGAGACATATCATTTTAGAAGAAGGCATATCAGTGGATCCGCAGAAAATTGAATCCATTAGAGGATGGACAACACCCATAAATGTTATAGAGGTCAGATATTCTATGGGATTAGCTAGATAATACAAAATATTTATTGGAGTATTTCCAAAGATTTATCATCCCATCACTTCTTTGCAAAATAAGGGGATAAAGTTTGAATGGACCTCCTAATGTGAAGAAAGTTTTCAACATTTGAAGGAATTGTTAACAAGTGCACCCATCTTGAAGATTGTTGATCCATAGGAGAATTTCATAGTGTACATTGATGCATGCAAGGAAGGGCTTGGTGGATTCCTTACACAAAATGGGAGTGTGGTATGTTATGAGTCAAGGAAGTTGAAAGAGCATGAGAGGAAATATACCACACATTATTTAGAGTCGACATCCATAGCTCATGCCTTAAATATGTGGAGGCATTATATTATAGGAAAAAAGATTGAGATGATGACAGACCATAGTGGCCTAAAATATCTGTTTGAGCAGCCATCATTAAATGTCATACAAGTTAGATGGTTGGATTTTCTCAGTGAATATGACTTCAATACCAAGCATATTAAATCTAAAGAGAATAAAGTGGTTGATGCACTCAGTAGGAGGGTGCATGAGATGGATGCTACAATCATTAGTATGCATAGGACATATTTAAAAGGCAGAATTTTAGAGGTTGTATCAACATACCAGTTTTATTTACAAGTTAAAGAAAGCATACAACAAGGTAACCGATACAAAAAATAAAAAAGTATCAGTTGGAAGTGTAACAAACCCCAGCCTACTAAACCCATTTAAAATTCCCTAATACAATATAAATTTTAACAAGGGTAGGAAGCCTAGAATTTCTCATGCATCTAACAGCATGTCAAAATCCATGAATGAAACCATTCAGTAAACACAACATTTACACCACAAAATTAACATAAAAAAAAGTATAACATAACACTTATATGTTTATGGGAGAATTAACTAGCTACGTATGAAGGACATTCCTTCCAACCGTAGGCTTGTTGTTCCATTTATCTCAATATCAAGCCACCCTCAAGATGAGGGTATGAGTCCACAAGGATATATATATCTCTCGGTTGTCCACTATCTACAGAAAATAACCCAAAACCTAAGTTTGTAACTCTAGTATAATTCCAATCCACCAACTCTCTTTCCCCTCAACCTACACAACCCAAGAAATGGGATCCCCTTTTCCTCCATGTAGTTCCTCGGGCTATCCCACTTCCCTCTGGGAATCCAACACAAGGTTGGCTAGGAAATATCACAACTGGGGACTCCTGGAATTCTAAGTTGTAATTTTGGAGTGCTCATAGCATTCACCCACAGGCTCTTGAGAAATTTTCCTCTACAGGAAATACACTACAAACACACAATTTGAATTTCAGCATAAAACTTATCCCTCTCATAGTTGCCTTCATATATAACATGGTTTGTTCTCTTTCCCATCATTAAGTTCTCCTCTTGCTGCCCAAAAAATTCTTCTAAAAATTGTCCCAAAAATTGACTCGAATTTCCTTTTCTTCTTATGGAAGCTTGACTCTCACATTTTCCAAAAAGTGGTTGTACTCAGCTCATGTTGTCATAAATTGGTGAGATGGAATTTCTCACCAACCACTCTTACATGTATTCAATATTTGTTTTAATAATTCAAAGGAGGTAAACATTAATAATATAGTGGATTGGATTATTAGGCATGTTGAAGCCCTTGGACCCCCTCTCTTGTGGAATCATAGCCCCCCCATTATTACCATCCCTCTCGTATCACAACCAACAATTTTTTTTTATTAATTATTTCAATGTATAATTTAAATAACTCAACCCTTAGACATATTGATCATTACAGGCTCTTCATCCTAGGCATTTTGGCTTACCAACCTAAATCACATTTGCACTACTACTTTAGAATTTACTGGGATTAAAACTAGGGATGTTACAATCCCCTCCCCCTTATTTTTTCATTGTCCCCGGTGAAAATTAACATACATGTGTACATTCATATTACAACGCTAGGATATCCATCCTTTAAATATCATATATTCTCTCCGACCTAATCTCACGTAGGCTCTTCAGCCCAAAACATATATACATAGGCACCTCAACCCAAAAACCATACATAATGATTTCACAGTCTATAATTATTCCAACAATTTCAACCAAAAATCTCTCATTCCCATCAGTATACACAACCCAAGTAAGCATACCTACTTCTCTACTTCGCAGTTCCTCAATATGTACCAGTTCCCTCTAGGGATCCAGTACATACCAACCAAAAAGTCTAAGAGTTGTGGCTCTAGGAACTCTAGCTGCAACATCTTCAAATTCTATTGACTCCTACAATAATTTCAACCAACAATATCTCATTCCCCTTAACCTGCACAACCCAAGGAGGTGTAAACCCTTCTTTAACAACAACCACTCAGACCGTCCCACTCCCCTTCTAGGGCTCCAACATAGGTCATACATGAATTCTTAGAGTTGTGGCTCGAGGAACTCCAGTTGCAATAACTGAGTCTCCAATATTTCAAGATAGTTTTAAGTGTGCCTCCCGCATTGCATATTCCAACTCCTGTTTTATTTCCTTTGAGCTATAAAAATTCCACTGGACTTTACTCATTCCATTCTTTTGTCCTTGAGATCCATTTCCTTCCGGTGCTCTTCCTTCCAAGTACTCACTCATGTATTTGCTCCTCAACTATTCCTATAGAACCATCAATAAAATATACATGTTATAGCCATTATCATACATCAATTATCATATTCACGGGAGTTCTAAAATCCAAAATTTAATCTATGTATAAAAAAATAAGTTTGTAGTCATAAACCAATAATATCTATATGGTTATCATGTGCTTCACAAAGCTGCTACGAGAAAGAATTCAACTCACTATCCTTTCAGAAAAAACCCTCGTGATTCTATTCACCATGCCATATGCATCCCTAAGTTGCATATTCCTTACTATACTCGCCCTCTATGCTCATGCATCCCCTTCATGGCTACACGGTCCCTTGGACGATCCATTGTTTGCCAAGGTGTTCACATGCAATGAGAGCACCAAATTACTACCATACTTTCACTAGTAGTCTATAACCTATAATAATCATAGGGTTTTAGTGTCCTAMCAATAGATTTCTTCCCRARATTTCAAGMTTCAATATCCATCATCTATCCTGTATCATATACATACAATCATCATGAGATATCATCATAGTAATCCCACTTACTAATTCAAATTTGTTTCATAAGGAAATTCAAATTTCTCCAAGTATGTGATTCCCTCTCATAGCGTTTGGCTCTTGTATATATAGGTATTAGTCTTCCTTATGGGTTTACACCATTTCCATATCCAATACCATTCTTTCTACAACTTTTCTCAACTTTCATTTAGCCAAACAAGTTTTCAGTATCCATGCGCATCATTCTTGTATTGCAACATTTGCAACAACCCATGAAGTGATATCAAAATTGTACTATACTAGTAATTCAATCACTCCGGATTGTTAATCATATTAAATTTAATGTAACTATCATTCCTTACCCATGAATTATCTAGAACACCGATATTTTTAGAATGCAATCAAACATTGATAATGAACGAATGTGCCAATACCCATGGCCACATCTACTCAACTCATCCTTACATTGATTCTAGAATACCACATATCTAAGTCATGTATTCCACCATGGTGAGTTGGAAGGTATAGCCAATGCATCGACACATCATCTAACTCTTCTCAATTACTTGTTCAATCATTTGAATACCTTCCTCTTCGACCCATGCACGACACTAGGAATATAATCCTTTAATGCTCTTCAGTGTTGGAAAAGAGGTTGTAATCCAAACATTGATTATAAACATTGATTATA
>JASDQU010108858.1:114303-125201 GCA_032191745.1 Picea mariana
AGTCTATAGTAAACTTGCTTTCAATCCACACATTACTCTTACTCAAACTTCAAAACATAGAATCAAACTATGCTAACAACTCAACTCACATTCATTCATAAACGATCAAGACATGGAGATAAATGACGTCCTTCTATTAAACTTCAACTCAGAATATGGTCTACAATATGTAACGCTGCTTCCTATGCTGTGTTATGCTAATTCTCTACTACCTCCACCATCCTTGCCATGACTATTTAAACAGTCTTAGTCGTGAAACACAAGGAGGTGAAGTCTTTAGCAGATCAATCAATTGTCAAATTTATATATTCGGTTACATATTTTAAGCTTCATCCTCATGACACGAAGTGTATGAGGATGAAGCAATAAACAAACTACTTTAGCATAGCCTTGCTAGAGCTTTGATGATTCAACAAACATCCAACAATTATCTTAGGCATGATCTGGAGCTAAACTTGGTATATTTTGCTTCATGTATTGGTACCGGATCGTGACAGGTGAGATTTGGTAAATGGTACTATATTCGAACAACAAGCAAGTGGTTGGTACCAGTCTAGAAAATTCTGCAGTTGTTGGTACCGAATCGCGATAGTGAATGGTTCGGTATCGGATTTGAATGGAAAGTGCGCTTGGTACCGGATTCAGACAATGGCAATCTGGCGCATAAGTATTGGATGGTTGAGCTGATACAGAAATGATGGAATCATCTAGAGGTCAAAGGTTACATGTGGAAATTTAAAACATTAGTACATGAAACATTTAGTCTCCTAGCTCAATAAACCACAAAATGCATGAATTCAATTATACTTTACCTTATGACCTCATCAATGGCTAATGGCAATGTTCTTTGTCATTTATCCAAGATTAGGTAGGCCAAAAAGGTATAAATGAGTAGTATAATAGGCTAGTTGGGATGTCAATTTAGAGGCTCAACATTCCCCCATGCCAAAATCATTGCATGTTCTCATGCAACTGAAACAAACTCAAAAATTTTCAAAATTTGAAACTCCATTCTTTTTACTCCTGTGGATCAATGATGTTGATGGCTGAGGCTTCTGCTTTTAGCTCCCATTTTATGACCCTAACATATTTTAAGAGTCGTAGTACCTTCTTGAGCTTATTAGAAATCTCTTCATGGTCATCTTGAAGTTGTTGGCTGGTAACCTTCAGTTGCTCATTTTCCTTTTTTATATACATGTCCAGTAGTTGGTATTCCTTCACTTCTTGTTTGAGTTCCTGGTTTTTCTTTTGCATCTCCCCAATCTTTTCTTCATCTATTATTTTGTTAAGGTCCTTGTTGACCCCATTGTTTTTGGCTGGGTGTATTCTCTTTCAACCACTTTCTCCCTCATCCCACATAAAGTAATAGTAACTTACTCCTCAGTCAAGCTAGGGATGTCATCCTACACTGATAGGTCTTCAGAAGGGGAGATAAGATCTATTGGGTCTTCGTGTGTACGAGGACTGACAACTTCTTTTCCTTTCTTTGCCATGCTCCTTGTGGTTCTTTTACAAGGGGGTAATGGATTAGAGGTGCTCACAAGCTTCCGTTTCTTATTTTTTGTTTGTGGAATGGTTACAGGGAATTGTTCTATAGACCGTTCATCTTTATTTTCTGAGCTATTCTTATTTTTCCTCACAGTTTTTGTCTTATGACCCTTCTCCTCAAGTGGTACTATTGAGGTTTCCTCCACTAGTTTGGATTTACCTTATAATTCTTGACTTTTAAAAATCTTATCGACTATGGAAGAGGGCCCTGCTTGTTTACTGTCTTTATCTTTTTGGCTCACTGTTCTGGAGGTTGATGGAGTTACCTTATCTTTCTTGTCCTTTTTCTCTTGAGGTTCCTTATCTTTCTCTGGAGTAGGCTGGGCTCCCTCTATAGGTTTGTTTTCTGTAGGAAGGTGTTGAGTGATGAGAATTTTCCAGCTAATCCCTTGCTTCCTGATTTCTTGTATAACTAACATCTTAATAAGACCTTCATGATAAATGTTGGTCTTCTCAGTTTTGGATAGGGATTTGACAGCTCTTACCATATTATTCAGACTCATCCATAAAAAATATGGGAAATCAACTTCAGGACCTCCTTCAAAGTGTAACAAAAGCCTAATATGATATAGGAAGGTTACATCATAATCTTCCTTGATATAGCTCCTAGGAATCCCCTTTTTCCAATTAGGGTCTTGATGGTCTTCCTTTAGAAATCGTTGGCACATTTCCTTGTTGATTCCTACTACTTTGAAATACTTGGCTCCTTTGTTAGGTAATCCCATGGCTTCTCTTAAGGTTTCTTCATTAACTGTTAGCTGCAGATTTCCTATGTGCACAATCTCTCCGTCATAACCTTGAATAAATGCTTGAGATACCTTCTCATGACAGCCTGTGAATTTCTCCAAAAATGGCATCCATCCCACTCTAGCATACTTATCTCGACATAGTTGGAACTCCTAGGTCTCCCTATAAATCTGGAGGACTGGTTCGTGTCTACTCACAACCATCTTTATGAACTGTGCGTGAGAATCAGGCTATGGCACAAGGGTTTGGTCAGCTATGAGGGTAAGGGTTTGGTACCGGATATCGTAGAGAGGAGTAGGCTCGGAACTGGAGAAAGGTTGATAATGAAAAAAATATGGTGATTGCGTGGATAATTTGGACATTGAGTTTAAGTAAGATTTCGCAAAGGAAAATTAAAACAAAATGAGGCTCATCTAGATGGATTTGCCACCCAGATAAGCCATTTCATTTCTGCCCGTTAGTGCAATGATGGGAACTGATGCAGGAGCATCGCCCATGACAAGCGAGCCAACATGGAAGACAATGAACAGCTGAACAAGTCCAGCCAAAACTTTTTGAATTTTCATCCAAGATGATGCACCAATGTATAACTGATGCATTTATGAAGGAGCACCTTTTGTATATTGTATCAGACCTCGAGCCATATGCTCTTGTCTGAAGTAGATAGGAGGAATTTAATCTAGTTAATGCTGGTAGATAGGATTTTAAGTCTAGATTTGATAGTTTAGAGATTCGAGAGGGAAAACGGATATAGACACCCTCATTGTACCATTTTAATATAGAAAAAAGCATTCAGGAGAAGAGAAGAGAAAGCAGAGAATATTGTGTGAAGAACACCCATGTACAGGAATTTGAATTAATATAAGGAAGCTTTGATTCAAGCACATGGTCTGTGTTGTTTTCTCTGTGTATTGATGTTGTGCTCACGAATGTTTGCTTTCTTGTTATGTATTTTCTTTGTATATGATGTACATGTGATTTCATGTTTCAACCTGAAGTCTAAAGGGGAGATGGAATGAGTTTCAATTGTTTCTCTGTATGAGCCAGGAGATTCCTGTAAGGTGTGCAGTTGAATTCATCCGCAAGGAGTGCGTTGATGAAGGCTCAGTAGTTTAACTTTTGTTCTCATTCACCCAGAAGCGGAAGTGGGTTGTTGAAGCCGTGCAAGGAGTGCACAGGCTGAAGAAGAAGTCTCAGCTGTAAATCTGAGCAAGGAAATTGAAGACTGCTGCTGTAGGAAGTGCGCAGAGTCGGAAGGATTCAGCACTTGGGGAGTTGTTGAATGTTGAGTGCAAGGAGTGCATGCAAATTCCTATGAAGGAATCAGAGTGGAAAAGCTCAGGAGGTATAGCACCTTCGTGGTATTGTCAAAGGAGAGCACCGGGTTCTTGCACCGTGAAAGGTTTCAGGCAAAAGTTGCAAGTGCGTGCACAGAGATCTCTTTTTCCTAAGAGATTGTGGAAGCTGGAGAAAGCTCAGGAGGAACAAGGCCTGTGAAATCATCGAAAGGCTGCACAAAAGATTTTTCGTGCTAAGAAGTTCTCAATAAGGAAGGGAATAAATCAACGGTCAACATTCGCATAGGAAATTCGCGAAATCCCGACAGTCGTTAGATCTCAAAGAGTTGCGCAGGGTTTAAGCCCAGAGGCGGAGGAGAAGTCCCGACCAAAGTCATTGGGATATCAGGGTCATCGGGGTTTTGTTAAGGTAGAGAATCGAGATCTTGCATTTCTCGAAATCCCAATAGGATCAGAGCCATTGACCTCAGCAGGGACATGTGGCAAGTGATCCTAACGAGTCGGCGTTTAGAATTCTCGGTGACAAGAAACTCACGACAGGAGAAGTCACGAAATTCTGAAGCACGACAGTCCCATAGTTTTAGCCCTTCAGTGGAGGACAGGTGTCACCCGTATCGGAGATCAAGTCTTGGACGAGTCGGCGAACAAAGGTTACGAGAATTGCGATATCCTCAAAAGCAATTTCCCGATCACTACTGGAGTGTGGGCCATAGGCACTAGAGCATAGGACAGGTGTTCGATGGTCGAGCCTTACAGTGGGCCAACATCAGGTGGCATCAAGAATCAGAGGATCGGAGATCCTGAGGGTGTGATTTCTACACATTTCTATTCCAAAATTCTGACGGGGGAAAAACATGTGGTCTCGTGGACGTGCAGGTCGCATGAAAAGGAGTTAGCCGGAGGGAGCTAAGGGGCAGTAAAGTGCTATCAGAATTCGGGGATTTGCGAGGCAAGTTGTCTGCGACCTCGTAAGGACTGATTTCCCTACGGGAGAATTCCCGACAAAAGCAAGGACTACGTGGTGGATATTCATCGGGGTTCGGGGATTTGCAAGTACCGATCCCGTGAGCTCAAGACTCACGGTCACGTGAGGTCCGATTTCCCGATTTGGAGTAGGGAGATCATAAGAGGCATTTTGTGGGTATTGAGAACTTCCGATAAGGAAGTTGAAGAGTAATTTAGCTCTTCAGGCTGAAGACAAGGGAGGTCCTATGGGGAGCGGACGTGCCCTGGGTGGCGCGTTTGTGTTAGAGTGGTATAAGAGCGAGAAAATCTCTTTTCTTTCTGTAGCAGAGAAGAAGAGAAAATTTCACCATGCTGTCGAGGAGAGAAAGACAATCACCTGATCCAGAGGATAGGGGGAACCAGAGAGGAAGAGGGAGACAAGTACAAAATCCAAAAATGGAAAGGCAGATACATGATCTCCGAGCGAGATTAGAAGATATGGAAGCAGCGTAGAGACGCACAGCCAATGCTGGAGATCTGAGTGACTCCAAAGACGAAGTTGAAGCTGAACAACAAGGAGAAGTTGTAGCCAAAGATGTAGCAAACGAGCTATTAATTAAAGTTATCGCTCGAATGAGTTCGAAAACAAAGATGGACATTCTAGCTTATGAAGGGGGTCTGGATGCAGAAGAACTTCTAGATTGGATTAGAACTCTTGACACCTACTTCGATTATGAGGACATCGAAGAGGATAAGAAGGTCAGGCATGATGTTACCAAATTGAAGGGACACGCAACATTATGGTGGGACGAGCTTCAAGCAGATAGACGTTCCAAAGGCAAGCAAAAGATCAAAAGCTGGGATCGAATGATTGGGAAGATGAAGGCAAAGTTCATCCCAAGGGATTATCAAATCACACTGTTCAGGAGAATGCAGAATCTGAGACAGAAGCTGATGACAGTAAAGGAGTATACCGAGGAATTTTACAAGATAAATATTAGAGCAGGTCATCGAGAGAGAAATGATGAAAAATTTGCCAGGTATATGAATGGCTTAAGATATGACCTCTAGGACGAGATGAGTATGACAACCATTAGAATAGTGGAGGATGCGTATTAGATGGCGTTGAAAGCTGAGGAAAAGCTAAGCTGTAAGCTAGCACAGTGAGGCCGAGGTAGGAGCCAGCCAAAAGGTAAGTCAGTTGCCCAAGATAGGTTCCAGAAATCCAAGGACGACTAGAAGAAGCCTCAGACTATGATAGAAAGAGGTGGAAGTTCGCAGCGAGGAAAGCATGCTGAATAGAGAAGGCATCAGACCGAACAGAGTGGAGGATACGCTGATAATAACACATTTCCTCGTACTAGAGGTAGAGGAAGAGGCACAGGTGGAGTCATGACATGCTTCACGTGTGGAAAGAATGGACACAAGGCAGTTGATTGTCCAGATAGGAAGAAGGATGGAGGAGAAGCTCACATCCCTGAGGCATAGAGGCGAGATGCTGAGGTAGAAGACGCAGAAGACGGAAGGTTGCTAATGATGTGTAAGGTTCTCTTAACACCCGAGAAGGAGGTGGAGGACACGGCTTAGAGAAACTGAATTTTTAGAACCACATGCAAGACTAAAGACTAGAAATGCAAGGTTATCGTGGATAGCGGAAGCACAGACAATCTCGTTTCAACCGAGATGGTGGAGAAACTAGAGTTGGAGACAACTAATCACCTGAGTCCATACAAAGTTTCATGTCTATAGGAGGGGCATCAGGTACGTGTCATCAAACAGTGCTTAGTTGACATCAAGATAGGAGGATACAATGATAAAATACTCTGTGATGTTATTCCTATGGATGTATGTCATTTATTGCTAGGAAGACCATGGCAATATGATAGGAACGTAATTCATGATGGGAAAATGAATACGTATACTTTGGAGAAGAGTGGAAGAACACATATGCTACTTCCAATTAAAGATAAAGAAGTAAAACCAGAAACGAGAAATATTGTACTTCTCATGAGTGGGAAGGAACTTCTGGCGGAAGTAAAGAAGAAGGAAGATCCACAATTCTTTGTGGTCAGGAAACCAAGGATCATTTTGACCAGCACAAGAGTGGATGATTTGCCGGAAGAAATTCAGGAACTGCTGGGAGAGTTCGCTGATATAGTGGTAGACGAATTACCTCATTCATTGCCACTGATGAGGAGTGTGATTCATCATATAGACCTCATACCAGGAGCTAGTTTGCCAAAAAAATCTGTGTACAGGTTGACACCGCAAGAAAATGAAGAAGTCAAAAGGCAGGTACAGGAACTATTGGATAAAGGACTGATCAGGGAAAGTCTAAGTCTGTGTGTTGTTCCAACGGTATCGAGTCCAAAGAAAGATGGAGGTTGGAGAATGCGCACTGATTCCAGAGCCATAAACAAGATAACCATCAGGTACATGTTTCCATTGCCATGGATGGATGACTTGATGGACTGTTTAAGTGGAGCCAAATTTTTTTCAAAGGTTGATTTGAAAAGCAGATACCATCAGATTCACATGAGGGAAGGCGATGAATGGAAGACATCCTTCAAAACCAACGAAGGGTTCTATGAATGGATATTCATGCCGTTTGGCTTGACGAATGCACTGAGTACCTTTATGAGGCTAATTAATGAAGTGCTGAAGGAATTCATTGGTAAGTTTGTCATTGTTTATCTGGATGACATATTGATTTTCAGTAAAACAAAAGAAGAACATCCGAAGCATTTAGCTGCAGTAATGAGGAAGCTACAACAAGACAAGCTCTTGATCAACATAAGGAAATCTTCATTTATGAAGACAAAACTCATTTACTTGGGGTTTGTCATATCAACGAATGAATTAAAGATGGATCCAAGTAAAGTGGAGGTAATTAAAAATTGGCCATCACCGAGGAATATTTTCGAGGTGAGAAGCTTTCATGTACTGGCTAGTTTCTACCGAAAATTCATCAAGAATTTCAGTGGAATTAGCACAAAAATGATGGATATTGTCAAGAAAAGACATAAATCTTTTCATTGGACTGAAGAGGTAGAAAAGATCTTCAATCTGTTGAAGAGAAAGATCAAAGAACAACCGGTTTTGGTGTTGCCGGATTTTACGAAAGTGTTCCGGGTGAAATGTGATGCAAGTGGCTTTGCCATAGGAGCGGTCTTGAGCCAGGAGGACAGATCAATTGCATACTTCAATGAGAAGGTGGATGAGGAAAAAGTAAAGTAGTCCATGTATGACAAAGAATTTTATGCTATCATACAGGCGTTGAAGAAGTGGAGGCATTATTTGATTCCAAAAGAATTTGTTTTGTATAGTGATAATCATGCATTATAGTTTGTGACTCAACAGGAGAAGTTGAATCAGAAACATGCTAAATGGGTAGAGTATATGCAAAATTTTACATTTGTAATTAAACACATTTCAGGTACTACTAACAAAGTGGATGATGCTTTGAGCAGGAAGTGTTTGTTGCTGTAGGAGTTCCGAGTCAAAACATTGGGTTTTGAAAATCTTAGGGACATGTATACAGGTGATGCAAATTTTGTAGAGGCATATGAAGCAAATGAGAATCCATTTCTCAAAGATAGAAGCCCATGGATAGATTACATGATCCAAAATGGACTGTTGTTCAGAGGAAATCAGTTATGCATTCCAAATTGCTCCATGAGGGAGAATCTACTAAAAAATAGTGGTGGATTAGTAGGGCATTTTGGCCACGATAAGACATTTGCATAGCTAAGAGAAGCATACTTTTGGCCAGGGATGTGGTCAGAAGTCAAGAATTTTGTTGATAGATGTAGAATTTGCCAACATTCAAAGGGCAGGAAGCAGAATGCGGGATTCTATCAACCATTACCCATACCTGCGAGGCCATGGGATGAAATCAGCATAGATTTCGTATTGGGATTGCCTAGGATGCAAAGAGGACATGATTCGATCTTTGTGGTGGTTGAGAGGTTTTCCAAAATGGCACATTTTATTCCATGCTAGAAAACCAGTGATGCGACTCACATCGAAAATTTGTTCTTCAAGGAGGTCATTCGACTTCATGGTTTACCCAGAAGTATAGTATCGGACAGGGATACGAAATTAATTGGACATTTTTGGAGAACACTCTGGAAGAAGATGGGAAATAACCTGATGTTTAGTTCTACCTATCATCCATAGACGGATGGGCAAACATAGGTGGTAAATAGGAGTCTGGGAGATTTATTAAGAAGCCTTGTGACAGAGCACCACAACAGTTGGGACAATGTGTTGCCACAGGGAGAGTTTGCATACAACGACTCAGTGAATAGGAGCACAGGCAAAAGTCCATTTGAGATTGATACGGCAAGAAGCCAAGAGGAGTATCTGAACTGAGGGATTCAGAGCAGATAATGACTAAGAGCGCAAGCGCTGAAGAATTCGCAGAGGCGATGGAAGAAGTTCACTGCAGGGTGAAGGAGCGATTGCTGGAATCAAATCAAGAATATAAGCACAGAGCGGATCAACGGAAGAGACAACTTCAATTCGAATTTGGTGATCTATTTCTAGCACATTTGAGAAAGGAAAGGTTCTCGAGGGGAACATACAACAAGCTGAAAATAAAGAAAATTGGGCCATGTAGAGTCCTAAAGAAATTGGGAGAAAATTCTTATGAGATTGAGTTGTCGGATGAGATCGGGATATCTCCGACATTCAATGTCTCAGACTTATATCCCTATAAGGCTGAGGAAGCAGGAGTTGGAAATGATGAACAAACAAATATCCAATGGCAGAAGAAGATGTCAATTTCAGAAAAGCCACTGATGGAGCGTATACTTGATAAGAGGGTGAGCAAAAAGACCAGGCGGAAGCAATACTTCGAGTATCTGGTCAAATGGAAAAACCATCTAGTGGAAGATGCCAGCTAGGAGACTGAAGCAGTGATTCAAAAGCATGGATAGACCTTGCAGGAGCTCATGGACAGGAGCCCATGAAAGTTTTCAAGCCAAGGAGTATGATGCAGGAGCATCGCCCACGACAAGCGAGCCAGCATGGAAGACAATGAACAGCTGGACAAGTCCAGCCGAAACTTTTTGAATTTTCATCCAAGATGATGCACCAATGTATAAATGATGCATTTATGAAGGAGCACCTTTTGTATATTGTATCAGACCTTGAGCCATACGCTCTTGTCTGAAGTAGATAGGAGGCATTTAATCTAGTTAATGCTGGTAGATAGGATTTTAAGTCTAGATTTGATAGTTTAGAGATTCGAGAGGGAAAACGGATATAGACACCCTCATTGTACCATTGTAATATAGAAAAAAGCATTCAAGAGAAGAGAAGAGCAAGCAGATAATATTGTGTGAAGAACACCCATGTATAGGCATTTGAATTAATAGAAGGAAGCTTTGATTCAAGCACATGGTTTGTGTTGTTTTCTCTGTGTATTGATGTTGTGCTCATGAATGTTTGCTTTCTTGTTATGTATTTACTTTGTATATGTTGTACATGTGATTTCATGTTTCAACCTGAAGTCTGAAGGGGAGATGGAATGAGTTTCAATTGTTTCTCTGTATGAGCCAGGAGATTCCTATAAGGTGTGCAGTTGAATTCATCTGCAAGGAGTGCGTTGATGAAGGCTCAATAGTTTAACTTTTGTTCTCATTCACCTAGAAGTGGATGTGGGTTGTTGAAGCCGTGCAAGGAGTGCACAGGCTAAAGAAGAAGTCTCACCTGTAAATCTGAGCAAGGAAATTGAAGACTGTTGCTGCAGGAAGTGCACAGAGTCAGAAGGATTCAATACTTGGGTAGTTGTTGAATGTTGAGCGCAAGGAGTGCGTGCAAATTCCTCTAAAGGAATTAGAGTGGAAAATCTCAAGAGGTATAGCACCTTCGTGGTATTGTCAAAGGAGAGCACTGGGTTCTTGCGCCGTGAAAGGTTTCAGGCAAGAGTTTCAAGTGTGTGCACAGAGATATCTTTTTCCTAAGAGATTGTGGAAGCTGGAGAGATCTCAGAAGGAACAAGGCCTGTGAAATCATTGAAAGGTCGCACAGAAGATTTTATGTGCTAAGAAGTTCTCAATAAGGAAGGGAAGAAATCGACGGTCATGATTAGCATAGGAAATCCCGTCAGCCGTTAGATCTCGAAGAGTTGTGCAGGGTTTAAGCCTAGAGGCGAAGGAGAAGTCCCGACCAAATTCATCGGAATATCAAGGTCATCGGGGTTTTGTTAAGGTAGAGAATTGAGATCTTGCAGTTCTCGAAATCCCGATAGGATCAGAGCCATTGACCTCAGCAGGGACATGTGGCGAGTGATCCTAACGTGTCGGCGTTCAGAATTCTTGGTGACGAGAAACTCACGACAGGAGAAGTCATGAA
>JASDQU010108858.1:219375-234093 GCA_032191745.1 Picea mariana
CTTGGAGGTGAACAAGTTATAGACACTACACTCTTAATTTATTTTCACCTGGAGACTCTAGTAGAAGAATATATGGAATCTACTAGAAGAAATACCAAAATTAACCTAGATCATGAGTGTACTCTAGGATACTCAAACCCTGAGAACATTGTCACCTAGATAAATCTCAGAGAACGTCAAATATCTTCACCTCTAGGTAACCCTAATTTGGGAGCTTCTCATTTTGTTGTTCATGTAGGTAGAATTTTTTTAGAGACTGTTAATATATAGGTTAATTCTATTTTTGTTTCTAAGCTAGATCCTGAACTCTTAATAGATATGTGGAAATCATATTTAGGATTATGTTAGGAGGTGGGCTGCTCCTTTAAACCCTTTATGAAAAACCTGATTAGTCATTTTTTTGTCGAAGCCCATAACATTGTCTTGCAGAACCTTATGGAAAACATAGGAGGAGGAAGAGCAAGGGAAAATAAACCTCCCCCATTTAATTTAAATCCTAGGGTCATGGACCAACTCATCCCTCTAAATATACCTTCTCACATTCATGATCTACCTAAAAATTACCTAAAATTGTTACCCAACTACAATGGTGAGCCATATCTTTTTGTTGAAGAACACTAGCCACATTCTAGGGATTCATTGATAAATTGTTCATGGAGAATGATGATGCCTTCATGAGGTTTTTTTTTCAATCCCTAAAGGGTGACATTCACAAATTGTTCTTGGAACTCCCCATTGCCTCTATAGATAGTTGACAGGATCTCAAGTCTGTATTTATGAAACAATGGGGGGAGAAGAGGGAAAACCTATAATACCTAACTGATTTCAGATCCCTTAAGAAGAAATCAAACAAGTCTATTTTTGACATTAATATGAGGTTTAGAAATATTTACAACAAGATCCAAAATGGAAATAAAACCCTTGCAACAAGCAACAAAGGTCACATATGTTGGGGATTTTCATGCATATTTTTCCATGGAATTAAGAGAAAGGAGAGCTCTTATCTTGTTGATAATGAAATATGATGCAATATACATAGAGGGAAATATGATTGCATCAGGAAAAATATCTGAGAATATTGTTACCCTCCTAACCCATCCAAATATTATCATGAATATAGAATGGATGAAATGTATATACTGATAATAAATCTGATAAACACAATGTCTAGATTTGAAATCAATAATGGTAATGCTAATAAGGTCTCTCAAGAGAGAGGTTTGAGGAACCATAACTAGTTTAGGATGCCTTTTAATCCTCAACTCATGAGGAGAGAAAGAAAAAAATATGAGCAACCCATTTATACTCTTGTCTGTACTAATGATTAGAATAACCTAGTGGAGGAAGAAACATATGAAGGATACATTGATAATCCAGAATATATACACCTGTTGTAGGAGGAAAATAATATTATGCACCTAACTAAGAATTATTATGAAGACTCTCTTAGCGTCAAGCGAGAAACCATAAAAATGAATCCAGTGAAGAAGTGTTGTTCTCTACTCGGTATAGAAGGTTTTCCGATGCATTATAGGAATAAATGCACATGAAGTATGATCTCAGGCCTAGGTAGAAATTTGTTAACCAGGGGAATCAACATCAACCTAAGAAATTGAGCCCAAGTATTTATATCGATAAATTCAAATAACTAAAAACTACTATCAATATTAAAGAAGTTTGTGAAACTTTAAAAGTAGAAAAAAAGTGAAGGATCTTGAGGAATCAATTTCATCCTTCAATATTGAGAAAACACTTTCCAAAGTCAAGATCTCAGTCCCATTGGATAGATTGGATAAAAATACTTCATACCAGAATTAGATTGAAAAAATTATACAAGGGAAAATTTCATCCAATCCACCCAATACTATGAATCTGTAAGATGAAGCACCTACTATAGCATTTGGTCCTCATGCACCTTTCTATGTGACCTTGAATATTCATGATAATATTCTACACAATTGTATGCACGACTCAGGTGCATCTCATAACCTCATGTAAAAAGTGGTAATGGAGAAATTAGGAATAGAAATAACCAGACATTACCATGACCACTACTCATTTTATGTCAGGAAAGTGAAGTGTGATGGACTAATTAAAGATATGGGAGTTACTTTGTCTCATCTTTATGTTAAGAGAATTATAATGTATGTGGTGGTAGATGATGTACCCACGAAATATGGGATACTGCTATCCAGAACATGGGATAGAAAACTAGGTGGTGCGATGCAGATGTATATGATCTATGTCATTGTTCTAGTCTTTGGAGGAGAAAATATAATATTATACATAGAAACAAAGTTTTCCTATGTAGTCAGTGACCAAAATAACTCTATAAATCACCCCATATATATTGTTGATGAAGACCTAGGTTGTTGCATCCTCTTAGTAGATGAAGAATATAAAGAATACTTGGCTCCGATAATTCTTGTTCCGAGACCCGCCCAAGAGACATAGGAAATATGGAAAATGTACTTTGATGGTGCATATTCAAAGGAGGGAGTTGGATCAGGAGTAGTCCTTATTTATCCCAAATAATAAGAAATTAATTTATCTTACAAGTTGTAATTTGAAGATACTAATAATGTAGTTGAATCTGAAGCCTTGATTATGGGTTTGAAAGCATCAAGGAATATGTAGAATACTGGGTTGGTATCCTTTGGGAATTCTAAAATCGTGGTTAAAAAAATCAGAGGTGGCTATCGAACTAGACACCTTAGGATGAGATCCTATATAAATATGGTATGGGATTTAATTTATAATTTCTACAAAGATTTTAATATCACTTCTCTCTCAAGAGAATTTAACCAACAAGATGATTCCTCAACATCATCAACTAGTACTTTCAAGGCCCCTTCCAATCCTTATATGAGATATGAGATTGAGATGAGGTATATACCTTCCATCCTTGATAATATAAATTGTTTTCAAGTCTTTGAATATGATTAACATATCAAAATATTCCTAGAAGTCATAGAGAAATTTGAAAACAAATATGTAGATTCAAATGATGAAGAAAAAGCAGAAAGTGTGGCTGAGACAAATATGCAAATGACTTATGATTTCAGTAAATACATGATTGGTCACAAATTCCTCCAAATGAAGAATATGTTTTCCCTAAAAGACTAGTCCCCCTTGAGAATATTTTTGATAGAAATGATGTGCCCATAAATACTATAGTCGTGCCCAAAAATGATAACATTAAAGAATGAAACATTGGGATAGAGAGGGAACCAAAATTCATAAATTTTTCCAAAGAGAAATCCCCCAAACACAAGGATGCATAATTGTAGTTGTTCAAGGAGTAGGTAGATGTATTTTCTTGGAAATATGAATACCTAAAGACATATCATAGAAAAATTATACAACACAAGATACCACTCAAGCCTGGAAGTAAGCCTTTTAGGAAGAAGTTAAGACAATTCAACCCACTGTTGTTACCAACCATTGAGAAAGATGTGAGGAAGTTACTCAATGCAGAAATCATCAACCCTCTTAGGTACTCTGAGTGGGTAGAAAATTTGGTCCCAGTTAGGAAGAAGAATGGAGAGATAAGGTCGTGTGTGGATTTTAAAAAAATGAATAAATGATCACTAAACAATAAGTATCCTTTACCCAAAATGGACCATATACATCAAAAAATGGTGGGAGAAAATAGAATTTCCATGATGGACAATTTCTTAGGATACAATCAAGTAACAATGTGTCCTGATGACAGGGAAAAGACAACCTTCACCACCACATGTGGAAATTTCATATATGATAAAATTATCTTTGGTTTGATAAATGCAGAAGCTACATTTCAATGGGCCATGGATATTTCCTTTGTGGGAGAGAAGGATAGATTCATTTTCATATATCAGGATGACATGACAATTTTCTCCAAGACAAATGAGGAATATGTTGAGCACTTAGAGAAGTATTTTCTAAAATGTAGAAGGTTTGGATTATCATTGAATCTAAAAAAATATTACTTTTCCATGACTAAAGGGAAAATTTCGGGCCATATAGTGTCTAAAACGGGGGTGAATATAGATTGTTGGCACCAAGCCGAAGAGGAAAGAAGAACAATCGTGAGAAAGAAAGTGTGCACAAGGAAAGCGACAACTTGAGGAAGAACAACATGAACGCATGCAAGAAAACGTGCAAAAGGAAAGTGACAGCTAGAGGAAGAACAACACATGCATGGGAGAAAGACCTAACATAAGAAGGGTTAGGGTTTTGGTAATATTCTGAAAAAAGGCTGAAGACCCCAAAATGTATAAATATAGATATGAAAGTATCAGCTAGTAGTATTTGTTTTGTTATGTCTTGTGGTTGTTGTTGTTGTTTGAATTAATTGTGTGGATGGATGATATTGTATTTGTTGTTATGAACCAATTTTGTAAGCTGTTGAGAAAAGGAGATATGAGGGAAGGTAGATCTGAGGATTAGACTACAGGCTCTGGAGCCTGGCGCGATCTAGTTCACCTCACATATACCTTACCCAGTTTGATGGAGAACTGTACGCATGAGGCGTCAAAAGTACAAAACTATCATAATACAAGAGCCAAGAGCCAAATATTTGTGGACGTAGCCCAGGAGGGGGTGAACCATAGTAATAATTGTGTAGTATGTCGAATGTATGCATGTCTCTTCTTTCTTTCAGCTATTAATGGTTAAGCTTGATGGATGAGTTAATACATTGTTATGAATTTTTTTACACTTTGCTTAAATTAAATTGTGGGATATGCGGAGGTGACTCCAAGGAATAAGTAGTTTCCCTTACAGCTCACAGTATCCATCCTTACTCAAGAAACCCCTATTCCCTACTCTATGCTAGGATGTAAAAACCTAATTCTTGTGGTCACCCATTTAAATCTATCTCGGGTTAGATTGTGCAGTGCCTTCCAGGTGTTGTGTTTCATTCTAGTTTACCATGAGGGCTGATAGTTTTAGAGGCTTTGTTGGAACCCCGAACGAAATGAACCCTGGGTCAATAACTCAGAAAATCCGAGAAGGGAAATGATAAAACGAAAAAATGGTTCCGTTGCGACCAATACACCAAAAGAACACCATCGTTTAGACAACCAAAGTTTGGAGGAAGTCTGATAATAGGAAGTAAATTAAGACAAAGGGAAACAACTGGAGGATCTAGTTCAGGAAACCTTAGTTAAGTATCTACACCATGCAGAGGAGGGAGTAGCCCAGTATTTGGAATGGTAGGACATGATCCTACTATCATATTATCAAAGTTTCGAGGTGGAGCGACAGAAGACCCTGAGAAGAATTTGTTCATTTGTGCAAAGATCTGGGAAGATAAGTAGATCACTGATGAAGACACCAAGCTCACACAACTAGTAATCATGCCAAGGGACTGCGCAACAGACTAGTACATGAGTCTAGACACGAACAGTGTTCCCGAAATGACAAGAACATTGGATGACATTACGAAACTCTTTATCAATGAGTTCCAGAAGTCAATCTTAGAGGATCAATACATGAATGAGGTGATTGAAATAAGACAGAAACTAGGAGAATCGGTATGGGAGATTGATCAAATATTTAGGTGACTAAAAGGAAATTTAAAATACCTTATGACCGATATGAAACATCGACACCTGTTTTTCAACTCACTACTCCCAAACTTAAAATATCCATTATGACAACAGAATTTTCAAACACAGGCAAAGGCTCTGCAGGTAGCCTTGCAATTGGAAGAGAATTAGTATCAGCAAACGGACCCAGCTATCGAAGAACTAAAGGAAGATCTGAAGAACTTAACATTTCAATTGAAACAAAATAAGAACAAGGAAAAACAAGAAGTTGTTTGGTACACTACCTGTAGGATAGAAGGACACGATAAGATTGAGTGCCCAACATTCACACATTATATGGTGACAGGGATGCCAAAACCACTACCACAGGGAGGATTATGGTGTGAAATATGCAATAAATTGGGTCACGACCCTTACCACTGTATGATGATGCAGAAATGCCAAACAGTTCCAAAGAGCTCATATTGCACCTTTTGCAAGTTAGTCGGCCATGATGAAAAATATTTAAGAACTATAGAGCTGATGTAGGAAAGAACATTAGACACATACAGGGTACAGGAAAAAATGATGACTGGACAGGAAGCACCATAGTTCAATCAAGCCCCGACACCATACATCACTGTGCAACAACAACATAATACTGTGCCACAACCTTACAATAATGCACAACCACAGTACAACCCAGCACAACCTCAGTACAATACCCCACAGTATAATCAGGGACCATAGTACAACCCACCGCGAGGTGACCGTGCAACTTATAGAGGAGAAGGATGAGCCATAGGAGGTTTCAGATGCGGTAGAGGACCTATTACATGTGACAATTGTTAGCAACAAGGACATTATGCACAGGAGTGTCCACTGCCACCAACGACTTGTACGTATTGTCGCACATCGAACCACGATACGGAGGAATGTTCGACATTACTTGTAAATGTCCAGGAAAAAAGGAATCAAAATAACCAGAAGTTTCAGTGGATTTCAGCTGAAGCAAGGGATGACGGATGAAACACCAATATAGTCACTCGAGGAGGAACAAAAACAGGAAATGATGCAGTTTGACAGGAATCAATACAGAACAAATGGGTAAAGAAAAACACTGATCCCGAGAATCAGTTCGACACACATAAGGAGAAGGAGATATTTAGAGAAGCCCGACAAGAATTCCAGAAGAAGAAAATTATGCCAACTGCACAACAGAGAAAGAAATCTCTGGAATACAAAATGTCTCCATCACTGGACCATACCAACAGAATACAACCCGAGGAACAAGTAAGTACGATCAAAGACTTTTTGGAATCATGCATCAAAATGTTAAGTGATCCTTCATCTGGCCAAATATTGCAAAACATCCTAGAAAAATGTAGCGGCGAGACAGAACAAAAGCCAGAATTGAAAACTGCCAACCACCTAGACACAAGAAGAAGAACAAGTAGGGAGTTTAGATTAAATTCTAACATTGGGGATTTCAATATGGGATATATTATAATAGATCTAGGATTCGAAGTGAATGTACTATCAAAATCTACATGGCAATGCATGGGAGAACCTACACTGTGATACTCAAATGTTCAATTAAAACTAGCAAATCAACATAGAGTCCTACCCATAGGTAGAATAAAAGGAGTAATGGTAGACCTGGATGGTGTGCGCACTAAGGCAGACTTTGAATTCATCGAAATAGTAGAGGGTACAACACCTTACCCAATGCTACTTGGTCTGGATTAGGCATTCGACAACTAGGCCATAATCAACTTAAAAACCAAAAAAATGACATTTGAGTCGAGGGACTACAGGGTCATATCCCCACTCGACCCATCATAAGGTGAGAGGTTCGTAGAACCCACTTGTATGGATTTAGAAGAGATCGGCCAGTTGTACAGAACAACTGTGTGTGATGCAGACTATATAAACCCAACTGCAGACGGGGTACTCAGCTGACGGAGCATTACTTCATGTACAACAAACTCAGACACCAGGTTAGAAAATTGGCAGCAAATAATACATGAAGTATCCATGAGAAGGTGTGGTATAATAGACCACGCAGTAAGGTGGATTGGCACAGAAATCAAAGAACCACCCAATTTTCATAGGCTAAATGACTTGGAAACTTTCTTGACACAATATGAAGACGAAGTATTAGAAAACTAGATATTGCTAGCACTAGATTTCACAATAAAAGATAGACCCACAAGATGGTGGGGTGCACACAAAGAGACTATCATAGATTGGTACCAATGTAAGCGATTACTACACATAAGGTTTGGTGCAGAACAGATAGGTAACAAACACCAGAAATATGACAGACTAGGCACACCAGTAGGACACTTGGAGGCATGCAAAATATGGTGGAAAATGATTCCACCGGCGGAATGGTATCACCACTTCATTCATACTTTAGAGGGAATACCATCGAATTGGTATACGGACCAGGAAATGCATAAAGAAACCAAGACATGGGCGACACTTCAAAAAAACTTTACAATCGCTTTAGCATTTGAGCATTAGAACCCCAACATAGATGCGGCTCTGAAACACATCAGAAATGTCATATTCATCGAAGAACTGGAGGTAGAAGCTATCATAGAGGTACAACATCATAATAAGCAGACAATCAAGGATATACTATCATGTTATCACCTATAGGAGGAAGCCCCGGATGAAGATGATCCGCGCGATATTTAGATCGAAGAATTCGAAGGTGAGAGAGATGTGGAAGGACCACCCTTAGAGTCAGAGGTCATGGTTGCATCAATCAAGATAAATAAGGTTAACAAAGGGACCGCTGAGCAACCCAAAATCTCCAACATTGGAGATTACTAGGAGAAACATCCATTAGAAAGCATCACATAATTGTTGCGCGAATACAGTGACTTTTTCCCACAACCTTTACAGAAATGAAAGTCATAGTTGAAGAACTAGGAGAAATGAAGATACCACTCATACCTGATGCAATACCCATTAAACAACAACCTTATAGATTAAACCCCATCTATAAACATAAATTTAGAGACAATATCGACAGGATGCTCGAGGTCGGCATCATCAAACCAGTTGAAGAATTAGAATGGATAAGCCCAATGGTAGTATATGACAAGAAGTAGGGAAGAGGGATCATGATATGTGTTGACTTGAGGAAGTTCAACGATGCATGCCTACACGACTCATTCCCCACACTGTTCACAGACAAAGTACTTGGTAAAGTAGGAGGCCACGAAGCCTACTCATTCACCGATGGATTCTCAGGATATGATTAGACTAAGATAACACATGAGGATAGACACAAGACCATATTTGCAACAGAATGGGGATCTTATCAGTATACAGTCATGTTGTTCGGACTAAATAATGCACCTGCGATATTCTCCAGAGTGGTCATTGCATCATTTAAGGAATTCATCCACCAATTTATCAAAGTATACCTAGATGATTGGACGATCTATAGCCTGTTGAAAAACCATGCAGAAGTTTTATGACTGATGCTAGAATGATGCAAAAAGTGCCAGATATCACTGAATATCAAGAAATGCATATTTGGGACACCATTTGGGATACTATTGGGACACATAGTATGAAAACAGGGTTTGCTAGTGGATCCGGCCAAAATCGTAGTCATTGTTAATCTACCAGCACCAAAAATAGTCTACCAACTAAGAGAAACATTAGGACATACGAGATATTACAGGAAATTCATCAAAGGCTACGCGCATATTACAGTGCCAATGGAAAAGCTATTAAGAAAGGATACAAAGTATCAATGGAACGATGAGTGCCAACACGGTCTGGATACCCTAAAGGAAAAGATGGTCACTGCACCAATATTGGTATTTACAGATTGGGAGAAGACATTCCATGTACATGTAGATGAATCAACGATAGAACTTGGAGCTATCTTAGCGCAACCAGGAGAAGGAGATTTGGATCACCCGATAGCATTCGCAAGAATAAAATTATCAGACTGATAACAAAATTATAACATGACAGAAAGAGAAGGCCTATATATGGTCTATGCACTACAGAAATACAGACATCACCTATTGGAAAAACATTTTAAGATGTTTACAGATCACTCATCCCTGAAATACATAGTCAACAAGCCAGTGTTGGGGGTGATAATTGTCATTGGTTATTGCTATTTCAATAATTTGACTTTGAGGTAATAGTTAAACCAAGAAAACTGAATGTAGGACCTGACCACCTATCAAGGGTCACAAATGGAGAGGAACCAACTAATTTAGAAGACAAATTTTCTGATGCACAACTATTATCAGTATAGATTGTTGAAGATTACTTCGCAGAGATCATCCAGTACTTGAGAACATGTACTGCACCACAAAAATATACCACTGTGCAGAAGAAGAACCTGGTAGTCTACGCAATTGACTATAAATTGATCGCAGGAAATCTATACATGATGGGCATAGACAACATCTTACGAAGATATGTACTATACCATGAATGACCAATAATTTTAGCAAAATCCCACAAGGGAATAGAGGGAGGGAATTATGCAGGAAAATATACCGCATAGAAGGTACTACACGCATGATTATGGTGGCCGACGATCCACGGAGACTCGAAAGAATACTGTCAGCAATGTGATTTCTGTCAAAGGGTGGGCAAACCCAACAGAAGGGAAAATATGCCACTACAATCGTAAGTGACACTTCAGGCATTCGACAAATGGGTGATAGACTTCGTGGGACCTATTAGCCCACCATCCAAAATAATGGGGGTGAGATATATTTTCACCGTGACGGAATACCTAATTGAACAACTACACATTTTCTATTTGAACAGGTAATTACTAGATTTGGGTGTCCAAGAATTTTGATGAGCGACCAAGGAATGCACTTCATAAATAGCACCATCTGAGCGATACCAGAAGATTTTTCAGTTCATCACAAAAAAAATCACACTGTATCATCCACATGCAAATGGCATGGTAGAAGCCTTCAACAAAATTCTAGAAAACGCCTTAACAAAGATATGCAACGTCAACAGGGATGATTGGGATCTCAATGTACTAGTAGTACTATGGGCGTATAGAACCACATGAAAAAATTTGACCAGCCACACACCATTCAAACTAGTATATGGTCAAGAAGCAGTAGTGCCCTTAGGATTCTTAATACCCAGCCCATGTGTTATAACCCTAAATTACACCACACATGCTTACCTGGAATCAGGCCAACTCATATCCCTTGTTTTCCAAAACACTGCTGAACAACTCTTTGAAAATCCTCTTGAATAAAGGCCCACATGCCCTAATCCATTACTGCACGCATGTACATGCTGGTTGACCCAAAACAGACCGCGTGGACTGACAAAAGCATAAAATAAGGAAAGTTGCCAATGGAACAAAAAGCTATGGGTGAGTTAATTGAAACTCCCGGCCATGCATGGCCGAGGGTTTTTCCAAATACCTAGCTCCTTCTAGCCTATACAATAAGGGGTAGGGGTCCCATTTGGAAGAGGAAAACTATAGCAAAGAAACTCTGCCCATTTACGTATTCCCAATGTCCCAACCCTTTAGCCTTTCCTTGTGCCAAAGGAGATTCAAAGAAAAGCAGTTGAAGGATAGAAGAAGAGGAGCCCAGGATCAGGTTCAAGGAGTGGTGGCCGGTCTCAACTTTTGTAAGTTGACTCATTTTAAGTAATAAAGAGAATGCTTTTCCTGTCCCAATTCATGAACTGTTTATAGTTTGATCAGTATATGTTTGGATGTCTAACCCATTAGTATATAAGTAGTATGCATGCATAGTTGTTGTTTTTCTTGGATGTAGGTCATGTTTGGATGGAGGATTGCGAACAAGTAATCAAGCACAATGGAGGATCAAAATCAAACACCGAGAACGAGGTAGGTTGATCTTTCCATGCATTTACTAAGAAAAGGGAGTTTAAATCTAGGGATGAAGGTAGAAAGTGATTTCTATTTGGTCATATCTGTATGCAAAGTTTGAACTCTATTTGCTAGTCCGTAGGGTGATTTTCCCCAACAACAGAATTGGCAACCATACTAGGGAGACTCTCTAGGGTTCTTGTAATTTTATTTAGTTTTTGGGTAGTTTTAAAGACTAGTTTTTCTTGCTTGTCTTTTCTTTGTAGTTTCTGTAAATTTTGAGCTAGCAGGGAGTATAGTTTTCCATACCAGATTTCCCTGTCTTTTGCTTGACTGTGTTTTTCAATACCCATAGAGGTACATGCGGCCTGTACAAGGTCTGCACACGTGTTCCCACGCTCTATCCTCTTATAGCCCACATGTGAATGCTAGCTGTAGAGGTAGCAGTAGCGTGTAGAGTTCAGAGAACCTAAGAGGTAGTCATCCTCTTCCCTGTCAGAATCACACATTCTTAGGGGGTTTTCTGGAATTCTATCTAAAGTCTTGTTTGCTAGCAGTCCTATCTCATATTGTTTTTGCATTATCATTTTTTTTGTTGCATTATTTGTTTTTTTGTTAGAGAGAGTGTCCAAGCCTTCAAGGGGTCCTGGTTATCAATATCAGTGGTCTCTTCTTGGTTTGGTCTGTCTGTTTCATTTTTTCACAGAATTTAGGTATACACGTGGCCTATACAAGGTCAGCCCGCATGTACACACCCTCTGTCTCTATCCAGTGCGCGTTTTCACGCGTTCTGTTTGAGTAATAGTTCTGTGCTGTTTGAGTAATAGTCGCGTGCTTGTGTAGGATACTTTTTGTTATGGGTAAGGAAGTCATCCTTTCCCTTGATAAGAATTATTCCTCTCAGGTGTTTGAATCTCTGTGTGAGCATTCAGTAGCTTAGGATTAATCTTACCCTTAGCTTGATTTTTCTCATTTAAAAATTTGTCAGAAAAATAAAAGAATTTTCACGGTTTTTAGACAATTGTGAGAGTCATTATCTTTTAAAAATTTCTAGTGTGTGATATTTTTTTGTTAATTTGATTCTTTGCGATCCACGATTAGGCCAGAATTACTTTTCTTGGTTTTTGCTTGTCGATATTTTTCCTTTCTTTCTTTACTAGCATTTAAAAAAAAAAAAAAAATCTCTTTTTTTATTTTCTTGTTTGGTTGAAGAGTGTGTTTCTACATCATTAGCCAGGGAAAAGTCTTTCATTTCATAAGTTTTTGTAGCTCACTTAGATCATAAGTAGCTCGTATTCGAGTGAAATTCTTTTGATTTTGTTGTCCAAAATCTTAGAAAAAATAAAAAATATTTATTTTGAAAAGTTGTTGAAATTTTGCATTCAGTAAAAGTTTTGTTTCCATCTTTTTCATTCATTTTTTTCTTTCGTATTTTACACATCATCAGTTTCACCCTTGTACCCCTTGACATAAGACAAATCCATAAAATTAACATTAAATTTAAAATCTACTAGACTTTTATGTTTATAGGGTTCACAAACTAGTTCAGGACTAGGGCCTTGGATTAGGTTGGAGAGGAAACTCTTTAAGGCCATTTTAAATCAAACATTGGAGTCTGAGATAGGGAGTGTATAAGTCTAGTGTCATGAAATTTATCTAGGACCCCCCTCTAACACAAGGGATAAACACGAGGTCGCGTGCGGAAAGGTAGCAGAGATAACCCCTCCAAAGTTGGACCAATCGTAGTGGAGAACACATATAGAGGGCTTGTTTTGGGATTCCATCGTTTTCATTTTCCACAGGGCTTCGTGGGTCTTGAATCCATTCGAGGTCCTTAGTTGTCTTCTGGAACATTTTCTCTCAATACCCTTGACAGGTTTCAGGCTCGATACCCTACTCATTGTGGTCTACCCGACTTTCGACTGTACCCACCTGGTGATTGTTCGTGCACTGGCAACCTAGTTGCCAATATTTTCAAGGACATACATAGGTGACTGCGGGGGTATACCGCAGTACCTAGGATAGAAATCAGGCCATTCTTTGCAGAGTATACCCAGAGGTTGCTTCCATGTTCGAGTTTCACTTGCATCGGTAAGTTTCTCTAGTGTTGGTTGTTGTAACTGTTCTTCTAATTAATTTAGTGGTTGCTTGTCTTATCTTCTAGGGACTTTTTTTTTAGTGTGTGTTAATTTTGAGCATTTAGACTACCTTAGAGTTTCTTGGATCTTCTCACACAATGGAGGATCCTGAGCTCCACCGGTCATGAAGGATTCTTAGCCTCCAGCTGGTTACACTGGAGCCACCCTCGCCACCATTAAGGTGAAAGCTAGACCAACAAGTGTCTTTTGAAGCGATCGAGTTACAAACCATTGTGCCCAAACAACCCCCGGAGGAATCGAGCATTTTGGAACCTGAAGAAACTTCTCTTGGCCCATTTGAAACCCCAACCACTGATCTCTTGGCACCTTTCATTGTACCAATTCAATTTAATGAGCACCAGACAGTGTCGCACACAGCAATGGAAACAAATGTTGTTACTCCTTCTGGGAATTCTTCAATTCCCACCACGGTTGTCACCACAGGAGAGCTTTCATCTCCTAACCCACCGTCGTTGGTCTGAGTCACCATGGGCTTGACCGCAACTACTTCACACAGTGGTACGATTCCATCTTTGGCGACGGCCACAACCCATTTCACACCAAGTGCGATAGGCCCTCCGTTCTCATACGAGATGCCTAGTTCGGGTACAAGTCCTATACTTTCCTACTCCACTTTACAGACTTTGGGTTTGGGGGTAGGGAGCTCTAGTACTCCTTTGCAAGGTCACATGGGGGGCACTCCTATCCCTTTTAATTCTTTTCCTTATGAAGGATGTCATATCCCTCCTTCATCCCCTTCACTCGGTGGCTCACATTAGCAGTCTGCTGGGAAACCTACACACAATAGTTTATTTAGAGCGGGGAGTCAAGTACCACCTTCGCATAGTATGCCGGTAGGTTTGACACCATTTTCTTAGAACAGAACATTTGGTAACAACACCTTCTCATCAGTCACTTTCCTGACTAGGGGCAACCCCCTTTTTGGACAATCTACCCCTGTGCAGGGTACTATTCCTGCACAGGGGGCAAACCTAGCAGGACCTTGGAATTCAGGGCAATGATCCATTCCCTCCTCTGAAATGTCGATCTGGGGTAATTCTTTCCACAATCAATGGAACCCCAGACAAACTACTATGCCTATCCCCATGGGACCCGCATGGGGTAATCCTTCCCAAAGTCCTTCGAATATAATGAATACCCAACCATCTATGTCCTATTTGGGAAATCAGTCGATGATGTCTCC
>JASDQU010108858.1:240154-261109 GCA_032191745.1 Picea mariana
TCAGCCTTTAGTTTTTTCTTCCAAAGTCATAGTGAAAATTCCTCCTTGATTGATGCTTTCACTATGGTGGCCCTTTCCTTTTCTTTTTCTGCTATTAAATCATGATCATTTATAGTTGAAAGAAAGACTTACCTTGCCTCATTTTATGCAAGTAATGTGATCCCTGTTGTGATCTTTTCTCTGTGGTTTTCACTTGACTCCATGCCCAATGGACTTATTTTTCCTGTATCAACCTCCAGACCTGATTAAACATCTTTTCTAATAAGAAATCTGACCTTATTACTGTAATCATTGAATATTCCTGAGTAAAGAGCCCTTGGTTGTTTAGAGGACTGTCTCTGAGTGTATTAGGTCAGAAGTGCACTCAAGATAAATTTTCAGAGTTTGGCTTGCTGCAACCCAAGTCAAGTTCTGAACAATAAAAAAAAAAATTCTTTTAAAAAATGTGCTAAGGCTTGGCTCTATTACAGCCTAGAGTCAACTCTTGCGACAACACTTACATCAAAGGATGTTACCACTGTGTGTTTTGTTAACCACGTTTTCATACCCTATACACCAGCCTTGTAACAAGTTTCTTCTGCGTCTTAACACCTTTGGCCCCCGAAGGATTTTTCCCGAGTATCATTTTACTAGAACATCGGTCTTGTCCTTGTGCCTTGAGCTTGTATGTTTGCAACACTCGTTCCTCCCTTGTAACGTAATATTCCTTTATTCTTTTTCCACAATTATTGAAAAGAACAAAGAAAATCAAATATATCCCAAAAAGAGGAAGGGAAAAGTATTTCCTTTATTGGCAACGTAATGAGTCACCCTTGGATAAAGCACATATGTCCATTTGTTCATCAAACTATGGGATGTAGTATGACCTTAGGAAGCTTTTTCTCGCTATATAGAGTTGTGTCCTCTATCGTTTGGTTATCCTTCCAAACATATGGAGAGTTTGCGTCGCCTCCTACTTCGTAGACTTATGATTAACATACATGCTGCCTGAGTCTCATCATTTTTGTGCTATTATCCAAGGGAAGTTTATCGCCAAGATTGAGTTGGCCCCTCTACAATATGTCTCTTGTCCTCATGCCCGACCATCCTGAAACATCCAATCAATTCCTTGTTCAAAATCACCGAAGCCTTCAGTCTGATCATCAAGATTATCAAGTCCATGACTGAAGAGCCATCGAAGACCTCTAGGTAGTGCAGTCGTACACTCATATTACACTCCTACCTGAGTTTTGAAGATTTTGAATTTGTTTCTCAAGCTCTGAAGATCTCATCTCTAGCCATCAGGTTGAATCATCTTCTGGAAGATGAATACTCTATATGTATATCTTTCTGATTTCAAGATGTAGCTCCGCTGTGTATTGTTCGCGGCTACTCTTTATAGTTATTTGACATGGATCTACAGTGTATTTGATTGGTAGCCATGGTTCTATTTTATCTCGAGCATGGGTATGCCCACCTCGGTGAGACATTTGTTATTTTGTAGACGACACCTCCTAGTTCTTGATCCTTGGGCTCAATCGTTCGGCACATTAGTAAAGATTGGTAATGTATTTCGGACATCAGATGCTCTTCTGACCTCACACATTAGGGGGCATCTGTTATAACCCTAAATTGCACCACACATGATTACCTGGCATCAGGCCAACTCATATTGCTTCTTTTCCAAAACACTGCTGAACAACTCTTTGAAAATCCTCTTGAATAAAGGCCCACGTGCCCTAATCCATTACTGCACCCATGTACACGTTAGCTGACACAAAACAGCCCGCGTGGACTGACAAAAGCATGAAAAAAGGAAAGTTGCCGATGGAACAAAACGCTATGGGTGAGTTAACTAAAACTCCCAGCCATGCATGGCCAAGGGTTCGTCCAAATACCTAGCTCCTTCTAGCTTATAAAATAAGAGGTAGGGGTCCCATTTGGAAGAGGAAAAATATAGCAAAGAAACTCTGCCCATTTACGTATTCCCATTGTCCCAACCCTTTAGCCTTTCCTTGTGCCAAAGGAGATTCAAATCAAAGCAATTGAAGGACAGAAGAAGAGGAGCCCAAGATCAGGTTCAAGGAGCGGTGGCTGGTCTCAACTTTTGTAAGTTGACTCATTTTAAGTAATAAAGAGAATGCTTTTCCCGTCCCAATTCATGAACTATTTATAGTTTGATCAGTATATGTTTGGATTTCTAACTCATTAGTATATAAGTAGTATGCATGCATAGTTGTTGTTTGTCTTGGATGCAGGTCAGCTTTAGATGGAGGATTGCGAACAGGTAATCAAGGACAACGGAGGATCGACATCAAATGCCAAGAACAAGGTAGGTTGATATTTCCATGCATTTACTAAGAAAAGGGGGTTTAAATCTAGGGATGAAGGTAGAAAGTGATTTCTATTCGGTCATATCTGCATGCAAAGTCTGAACTCTATTTTCTAGTCCATAGGGTGATTTTCCCCAACAACACCATGTGTAGCAGCTATTACGCAAATGATAGAATGAGGCACATTATAGGAAATATTGAATCAGTTAATGTCGATGGAGGAAGAACAAATCTTGGCAGGATTCCATCAACAAGTACAAAAATCAAGAGACAAAGCTTGGCATGACTGCCACATCAAGAGGATGATGTTCAAGAAAGGAGATATAGTATTACTCTATGACAGTAAATCATTGCAACATCCAAGAAAGCTTAGAATGCATTGGCTAGGACCATACAAGGTAAAAGTTGTCACGAACAGAGGAGTTGTATAGTTAAGAGATCTAGCAGGTGAAGACCTCAGAGGAATGATCAACATGAGCTGGCTAAAGCTATACAAGGACAGTCGACCACCCACTGCATAGTAACAACAAAAAAAAAACAGTCAAAAAAAGAACACAACATGATGGACAAGCCACATATGAAGCATGAAGCCAGCAAGGAAAAATATAAAGGCTATATCAAAAAGGGAAACAAGCAAGAAAAAAGGAAAAAGTAGGCTGACGGGACAACAAGAAGCAGAGTTAGAGAAAGGCAAGGACGGATGGGATGTCACACTAAACGTGCCAACTTGAGACGACAGAGCAGGAATAATGGCAAGTACGAAACCGCCGTGGATGCATTGAACCTAAATTTATGGTGCATTAATCGCATGATGGAGGAAGCATCCTTGACAAGCTTCATGCCGAGCCCATACAACACATGAGCACATAAGAAGTTAGTCTATTCACAAAAGGAGAATAGAAAAAGAGAAACAATAGCTAGAATGAACAGAGCGAAACTAGAGAGCTCACTGAAGCCATTCAAACCCAACAAACATTCAAAAGACACCATTATGGCACCACAGAAACTCGCACAACCAGGCCATACAACCATGTCAACCCGGGCTCATACGAGGTCATGAGGACCAATGGAAGAAAGAGAACACAAGCCACCTGAGATCGTTGATATTGATGAAATCCTATCACCAGAGGAAATCCCAGTAGAGTCCACACAAATACTAGAGGAGGTTCTGCAACCACAAAAAGAGGACATGGAACAGGATACACCAGCAATGACACAATAGCCTCAGAACAAAGAAAAAGAAACCCACCAGGAAATACCACCAGAAAATGCCAAAGAAACTATAGAAGCCAATAGAAGCACATAAAACCTGGACACAGTAGTGCAACCAGACGTTCCACAAATACCCATCACAGATTTTTTCTCGGCCGCACCGACGAGTGAAATGGCCATGACTTGGGCAGAATGGATGGCGAAGGTGTAATCGAAAGCTACTGGAACCTCGATCCAACCATTGTAGTAGGAGGACCAAATTCATATACCGAGCTCACCTTGAAAGAAATCGACTACAGAGATTGTGCTACCTCGCATACCAGAGAGAGTACAGGTGGACCCACAGCTATTAGGTCACATCGGGAAGCTCAAGTATTCTGACCATGACGTAGCAGATGAAACCAAATATTCAGAGCTTGCACCACATGTATTTATGAAGAAAATAGTTCTGAACCAACTCGGATAAACCATCACTCAACCACACCAGTGGGCCATTGGACTAGAAAGAACAGGATTTCTAGGGTTTCTGAAGATACCACACTTTGGCAGAGGACAATATGCAATGGCATGCATCAAGCAACTGCTAGAAGTTACGCATGGAGGGGATATATGGCTGGACAAACCCATCCCCATAAATGTCAAACTTATCACATAGATAATAGGCCTACCCACTAGGGGTATGGATCCCGTGCTGATTCTAGACGATAATTCCAAGGAAAAAACATTAACAGAAAAAATGAAGAAGAAATATGGAACCGACAGGGGAACAAGAGGCATTATAATTAAATTAATCAACAATGTTGTGACACAATTGGGAGCAAAAATATTATCCTGCAAACTGCTACGAAAATTCCGCAAAGATGAAGTACTGTTAGGAGTCATTGTTGTTGCAACTTAGTGCATAGAAGGCACCTTCATGAGTTGGGTGCCATACCTATCAAAATTTTTCCAAGTAGACTGCAAAGACGTGCAGGTACAAAATTTCATTACTCATGGTTGATCACTCTCATAGCTTTCATGGGATGGCGAGAACCATAATATGTCATCTTTGCTACCACACCACAGCCAGGAGGAGCACAATATCGTGTCCGGAGATCTGGGACACTAGCCAAGCATAAGAGGGAGAATGGAATCGTATTCAAATCTTACCTATGGGAGATACATGAATCCATCAACCAAGCATGGAGAATAAAACCAAAGCCTGTCACACAATACAAGGACATTGCTAATTTCTCAGCTAGGCGACAAGCCATGTGGATACAACCGAGGGTAGCTATAGATGCGCTACTGCATCACCAAGGGTGATATCGACATGATAATCAGTGAATGGCCTGATGAATGGAGGATTCCAACTATACCGAGAGTAGTACCAGGACAAACAATAAAAGGAGGGGCTGCGTAGGCAGAGACATAGCCTCCAAAAATCCCAGTACCCAAGAGATGAAGAACCGGACAACCCAAGTTGACTTAGACAGATGGTGGCTCAAAGAAACCATGGACCCAGAAGGGGAGGACATAAATCACCCATCCAACCAATGGACAGAGGAAACTGGCTAAGGGAGCATAGGAAAATGCATCAAACCCCATCACACAAGAATCAAAGGGAGCTAAGAGACCAATGGTATAGGACGCAGGTGCATGCAAGAAAATGAAGGCACAATGACCACCATCGAACTACACAATCACGGAGGATGACAGAGAGATGATTGCCAGGATGGTCCAAGAATGCCTCGTAGAATATTTTGATCATGTCGCACACCACAAGGATAAACTGCAGAAGGAACTGATAGAAATGGGATAGCTCCTTAAGAAATTTGGGGAAGCCCAGATCACGAGTAGAAATAGAGGCATAGAGCCATCAACCATAATGCCGTGGAATATTTTGATCATGCTGCACACCATAGGGATAAACTGCAGAAGGAACTGATGCAAATGGGATAGCTCCTTAAGAAATTCGGGGAAGCCCAGATCACGAGTAGCAGTAGAGGCATAGATCCATCAACCACACATACCATAGAAAGGGTGGAGGTATAAGAACGTGACCTAGTTTTTTCGATACCACGTGAACATTCCATAGTCTATATAAAGCCTAGCATGTTGTGAATGGATGAAATTGTGGGACAAACACCATTGAAGAATTTGGATCATATCCAATTGGTCCTGACATGGATGCCATCAAAATAATTATACAAACTATAGGTTAGCGTGGACCACGAGATACAGTCTCGAGCACATAAACACTTATTGGAGCTAGAACATGTAACAAAGAAGCGCGAAGCGCTGAAAATTTTTTGTGCATAGGCCAAATCTGAGACTCAGGAGGAGAAAAAATGAATAAACTAGTTGTAATGTAGAGTGGAAGAAATTTTTGGGAAACTCCCAGCTATTGTGCAAGGAAATGAACTCCTAGCCGCAAAGAAGATTGACCAGATTGCGCAGGCAATTGATCAGTATCAGAAGGAGATCGAGACTCTTCGTGGATAGATTAGACCAACAACTCCACCAGCAGTGAAGGGGCAACGGAATCAGGAAGCATCAGTGCAACTGTAGAAGCTAGGAAGATAGGTCAGCAAGGCAACTGACTTGCTGGACAAAGCAGCACAACTTTGGACAAGGTTGGAAGAGGATCCACAAGTCCAACAATGGGACAAGGAGGAGGAGAGAATCAATGAAATGATCCAAAAACTCAAGCAGTGACAGAAGATCATACCAATTCTCTAACGAGTCAAGGGAATGCAAGAATTGAAGAAGGTACAAGAAAAACTTATCACTACACAAACATTGAAATAGGAGCGTCAAGATCAAATAGAACCGTTGTAGGAACAGGTAGCAGAAATACTCGCGCAGGTAGAAGAAGCCAGAAAAAAGACAACATAGACTCAGCTAGAATGCATAGGAATGATGAGTGAGAGAGTGGAAGCTCATACAGTCGACGCTGTAAAGGAGAAAACTACACAGGCATTGACAAAAGTGGAAGAGTTGCAGGAACAGTTCCAGACAATCACCAAGGAGATTGAAGAAGCACAGAGCAATTAGGTGACTCGGGATGAGTCACATGTCAGTGTTGGGGGCCTGTTGGCACCAGGCGGAAGGGGAAAGATGAACGATCGTGAGAAAGAAAGAATGCACAGGGAAAGAAACAACTGGAGGAAGAACAACACATGTGCATGCAAGAAAGAATGCACAAAGAAAGCAACAGTTGGAGGAAGAACAACATGCACATGGGAGAAATACCTAACATAAGAAGGGTTAGGGTTTTGGTAATATTCTGAAAAAAGGCTGAAGAGCCTGAATTGTATAAATATAGATATGAAAGTATCAACTAGTAGTAGTTGTTATGTTATGTATTGTGGTTGTTGTTGCTGTTTGAATTAGTTATGCAGATGGATGATATTGTATTTGTTGTTATGAACCGATTTTGTAAGATGTTGAGCAAAGGAGATATGAGGGAAGGTAGAGCTGAGGATTAGACCGTAGGTTGTGGAGCCTGGTGCGATCTAGTTCGCCTCACATATATCTTACCTAGTTTGATGGAGAATTATACGTGCGAGGCGTCGAAAGTACAGAACTATCACAATACAAGAGCCAAGAGACAAATATGTGTGGACGTAGCCTAGGAGGGGGTGAACCACGGTAATACTCATGTAATATGTCGAATGTATGCATGTCTCTTATTTCTTTCAGCTATTAATGGTTAATCTTGATGGATGAGTTAATACAATGTTATGAATCTATTTACACTTTGCTTAAATTAAACTGTGGGATATGCGGAGGTAACTCCAAGGAATAAGTAGTTTCCATTACATCTCATGGTATCCAACCTTACTCAAGAAACCACTTTCCCCTACTCTGTCCTAGGCTGTAAACACCTGAGTCTTACAACCACCCATTTAAAGCTATCTCGGGTGAGACTGCACAGTGCCTTCCGGGTGCTATGTTTCCTTATGGTTTACCAAGAGGGCCGATAATTTTAGAGGCTTTGTTGGAACCCAAAATGACATGAAACCTGGGTAAATAACTCATACAACCTGAGAAGGGAAATGATAAAACCAACAAATGGTTATGTTGTCATGTTAAGAGTAATAAGAAAGTACTGAGTAGATGACATAGACTGAATAAAGAACCGAAGGAAGAGCAATGAGCCGTTAGAAGGGGATGTTGAGACCTTGGAACCCCATGAGAGAAGAAATCAAGGGTTGGTTGAGAACTAAAGAGATAGAGTTTGCACAGAAAGACAATAGAAACCCCAGGATCACACCACATAAATACCTGGATAAATACATAATTACAGATTTACACAAAGACTTTTTCTACGACTTTCCGCATCTACTACAGGAGTGGATATTAAGGTTAAAGGATAACCATGCAATGAACCAGATTCGATAGCTATATTGGACTCCAGTATAGATCCAACAACTGTAGCAGGTGAACAACAAATTCATCGGCACAGTAAACTTTTGGCTTGATAGTATTGTGGTAGGATTCATCACAGAATTTGCGGTAGGCACAACAAAGTCATACAACACAGCCGAGAAAGAGTTCCTATGAGGAACTAGAGAAAGGTACATTCGATAACTATATACTTCTATCAAGATAATGCTATATAACAAAGCTGTAATGACAATGGAATTAGACAGCTAGAATTCCTTGCACGCATGGGGGAAGGGGAGAAGCACTGACAGAGAGAGGAGGAATGGAAGGAGGGCAAGATACAAAGAACAAGAAGGAGGAACCGTTGGATTCGATCTTGATGGATGATGACCAAATCAAGTGGATCTTGGCATCATCAGGAATGATGTGTAGCGGAGAACTCTACCAATATAAGGTGAATACCAAGAAGAGAGCCATAACCGAGAGGGAGGGCTTGGCCAGGGATGAGGAAGAGGTAGAGGATATCTGGGCTGTGGAGAAAATTGAGTAAATCCTACGCGCCGCATATGAGAGGAAAAAAAGAGGCCCATTAACAGGAGGAGAAGACAACCATCCCTTCAATATTAATGTCAATGTGGAACCCATAAACCCATGTGCGACCAATATACAAAAAATAACACCACCGTTTAGGCAACCAAAGTTCAGAGGAAGTTCGATAGAAGGAAGTACATCAACACAAAGGGAAATAATAGGAGGAGCCAGTTCAGGAAACTTTAGTGAAGTATCTACACCATGTAGAGGAGGGAGTAGCCTAGTATTTGGAATGGAAAGACATGGTCCTACTATCAAATTATCAGAGTTCCAAGGGGGAGTGATAGAAGACCTTGAGAAGCATCTGTTCATTTGTGCAAAGATATGGGAAGCAAATAAGATCATTGATGAAGACATCAAACTCATGCAGCTAGCAATCACACTAAGGGACCACACACTAGACTAGTACATGAGTCTAGACATGAACAATGTTCCCAGAATGACAAGAACATTTGACAACATTAAGAAACTATTGATCAATGAGTTCCAGAAGCCGAGCTCAGAGGATCAATACATGAATGATATGATTGAAATAAGATAGAAACTAGGAGAATCGGTATGGGAGATTGATCAAAGATTTAAGCGACTAAAAGGTAAGTTAAAATACCTTATGACCGATATGCAACATCGACACCTGTTTGTCAACTCACTAATCCCACACTTAAAATATCCATTATGACAAAAGAAGTTTTAGACGTAGGCAGAGGCTCTGTAGGCAGCCTTGCAATTGGAAGAGAATTAGTAACAGCAGACAGACCCGACTATCGAAGAATTGAAGGAGGATATAAAGAACTTAACATTTTAGTTGAACCAGAATAAGAACAAGGACAAACGAGAAGACGTTTGGTGCACTCCCTATAGGATGGAAGAAAACCATAAGAATGAATGCCCAACATTCGCACAATATATGGAGACAGGGATGCCAAACCCACTACCACAGAGAGGATTATGGTGCGAAATATGCAAGAAACTGGGTCACGACCCTTACCACTGTGCAATGATGCATAAATAACAAACAGTTCCAAAGAACTCATATTGCACCTTTTGCAAGTCAGTCAGCCATGACGACAAAGATTGCAGAACTATGGAGTTGATGCAGGAAAGAACATCAGACACATACAGGGTACAGGTAGAAATGATGACTGGATAGGTAGCACCATATTTCAATCAAGCCCAAACACCATACAACACTGTGCAACAACAATATAATACTACACCGTAACCTTACAATAATGCTCAGCCATAGTACAACCCAGCACAACCCTAGTACAATATTGCACAGTATAATGAGGGACCATATCACAACCCGCCGCAAGGTTACTACGCAGATTATAGAGGAGAAAAATGATCCAGAGGAGGTTTAGTATGTGGTAGAGGACCTGTTACATGTCATAATTTTCATCAACCAGGACATTATGCATGGGAGTGTCCAATTCCACCAACAACTTGTATGTATTGTTGCGCATCAAACCACGATATGGAGGAATGTCCGACATTACTTGTAAATATCCAGGAAAAAAAGAATCAAAATAACCATAATGTTTAGTGGATCTCAGCTAAAGCAAGGGATGATAGATGAAACATCAATATAGTTACTCAAGGAGGATTGAAAACAGGAAATGATGCAGTTCGACAGGAACCAGTACATAACCAATGGGTAAAGAAGAACATTGAACCCAAGAAGCAGTTCGACACGCATAAGGAGAAGGATATCTTTATAGAATCCCGATAAGAATTCCATAAGGAGAACATTGAGCTGACTGCACAACAAAGAAAGGAAGCTCCATAATATGAAATTCCGCCATCACTGGACCATACCAATAGAATACAACCGAAGGAACAAGTAAGTACAATCAAATAATTTTTTCAATAATGCATCAAAATGTTAAGTGATCCTTCGTCTGTCCAAATATTGAAAAACATCCTAGAAAAATGTAGTGGCGAGACAAAATAGAAGCTAGAATTGAAAACTGTCAACCACCTACACAAAAGAAAAAGAAGAAGTAGGGAATTTAGATTAAATGTTAACATTGGGGATTTCAATATGGGAGATATTATACTAGATCTAGGATCCAAAGTGAATGTACTACCAAAAGATAAATGGCAATGCATGGGAGAACCTACACTGGGATAATCAACTGTTCAATTAAAGCTAGCAAATCAACATTGAGTCCTACCCATAGGTAGACTGAAATGAGTAATGGTAGACATGGATGGTGTGCGCACTAAGGCAGACTTTGAATTCATCAAAATAGTATACGGTACAACACCTTACCCAATTCTACTTGGTATGTATTGGGCATTCGATAATGAAGCCATAATCAACTTAAAAGCCAGAAAAATGACATTTGAGTCGGGGGACTATAGGGTCATAGCCCCACTTGACCCATCAGAAGGCGAGAGGTTTGTAAAACCCACTTGTATGGATTTATAAGATATCATTTAGTTGTATAGAACAACTGCACGTGATGCGGACTATATAAATCCAACTGCAAACGGGGTACTCAGTTGGCAGAGCATTACTTCATGTACAATAGACTCAGAAAATGGGTTAGAAAACTAGCAGTAAAGACTACACGAAGTATCCACGAGAAGGTGTGCCAGAATAGACCATGCAGTAAGGTGGATTTGCACAAAAATCAGAAAACTGCCAAGTTTTCATAGGCTAAATGACTTGGAAACTTTATGGACACAATATGAAGACGAAGTATTAGAAAACCAGAGATTGATAGAACTAGATTTAGCACTAAAGGATACACCCACAAGATGGTGGGGTGCACACAAAGAGACTATCACATATTTGTACCAATGTAAGCGATTACTGCACATAAGGTTTGATGCAGAACATACCGGTAACAAATACCATAAATATGATGGACTAGGCACACCAGCAGGAGACTTGGAGGCATGTAAAATATGGTGGAAAATGATTCCACCAATGGAATGGTCTCACCACTTCATTCATACTTTAGAGGGCATATCAACGAATTGGTATATGGACTAGGGAATGTGTAAAGAAACCAAGACATGGGCGACACTCCAACATAAATTTACAGTCACTTTCGCATGAGAACCCCAACATAGACACAACCCTAAGACATGTCAAAAACGTCATATTCATCGAAGAACCGGAAGTAGAAGCTATCAAAAAGGTACAACAATGGAATGAATAGATAGTCAAGGATCTACTATCATGCTATCACGTACAAGAGGAATCCCCCGACGAAGATGATCCGCACGATATTCAGATCGAAGAAGTCAAAGGAGAGAGAGATGTGGAAGGACCACCCTTAGAGTTAGAGGTCATCTCTACACCAATCAAGATAAATAAGGTTAACATAGGGACCGTTGAGCATCCCAAAATGTCCAGCATTAGAGATTACTGGAATGGATAGACATTAGAAAGCATCACATAATTGTTGCGTGAATACATCGACCATTTTTCCACAACCTTTACAAAAATGAAAGGCATAGCTAGAGAACTAGGAGAAATGAAGATACCACTCAGACTTGATGTGAGACCCATTAAACAAAGACCATATATATTAAACCTCATCTATAAACAGAAAGTTAAAGATGAGATCGATAGGATGCTCGAGGATGGAATCATCGAACCAGTCGAAGAATCAGAATGGATAAGCCCAATGGTAGTACAGGACAAAAAGTAGGGAAGAGAGATCAGGATATGCATTGACTTGAGGAAGTTGAATGATGCATTCCTACATGAACCATTCCCCACACCATTCATAGGAAAAGTACTCAAGAACGTAGGAGTCAACGCAGCCTACTCATTCACCGATGGATTCTCAGGATATCATCATATTAAGATAGAACTGGAGAATAGACACAGGACCACATTTGCGACAGAATGGGGATCTTATCAGTATATAGTCATGTCATTCAGACTAAAGAATTCACCTGCGATATCCTCCAGAGTGGTCATTGTAGCATTTAAGGAATTCATCCACCAATTTCTCGAAGTATGCCTGGATGATTAGACAGTCTATAGTCTGTTGAAAAACCATGCGAAAGTTTTACGATTGATGCTAGAATGATGCAGACAGTGCTAGATATCACTGAATATCAAGAAATGCATATTTGGAAAACTATTTGGGATACTATTAGGACACATAGTATGAAAACAGGGTTTGCTAGTGGATCCGACCAAAATCGTAGTCATTGTTAATCTACCAACACCAAAAACAGTTTGCCATCTAAGAGCAACGTTAGGACATACGAGATATTATAGGAAATTCATCAAAGGTTACTTGCAAATTATAGTGCCAATGGAAAAGCTGTTAAGGAAGGATACAAAGTATCAATGGAATGACGAGTGCCAACACAATCTAGATACCCTGAAGGAAAAGATGGTCACTGCACCAATATTGGTATTTCCAGATTGGGAGAAGACATTCCATGTACATGTAGATGCATCAATGATAGCACTTGGAGCTATCTTAGCACAACCAGGAGCAGGAGACTTGGATCACCTGATAGCGTTCACAAGCCAAAAATTATCATATTCAAAACAAAATTATAACATGAAAGAAAGAGAAGCCCTAGCTATGGTCTATGCACTATAGAAATACAAACATTACCTATTGGGAAAACACTTTAATATGTTTACAGATCAGTCAGCCCTAAAATACCTAGTCAACAAGCCTGAGATCTGTCCTCCTCCTCTTCACATTCTTCTTGTCTACAATCAGATCTGATGGTCCTCCTTCTTTCGAGAATTAAAATGGGATCTAATGATCATAAATGTTGCTTCTCCTCTTGAGCTTACTTTGTTCCGCTTACTCTGATTTTTCCATCGATGATCTGCCAACAATCCTCTGCACTATCTCTTCTAAGCTTATTCGAATCTTCTCTGCAATGTCTTCTCATAATGCCCATCTACTACATACTTTATGTACTCATGCCATCTTCATTGTTGTACTTGCCATCAATGACAA
Organism: Picea mariana; assembly: GCA_032191745.1. Classification (NCBI taxonomy): domain Eukaryota; kingdom Viridiplantae; phylum Streptophyta; class Pinopsida; order Pinales; family Pinaceae; genus Picea; species Picea mariana. The sequence goes on from JASDQU010108858.1 coordinate 253,596, forward strand.
GCATACAAGCATGCGCTGTCTTTTAAATATTTGCCAACAAATCCTTCCATGGTATCCCCTTTTAAACCATCCATATTAGTATCCATTATCGATTCCAACTTATATTCAATTGAATCCATCATCCCTTGTAGTTAATTTTTTGGTTGATTTTCTTCCTCGTACCTCTTATTTAGTTAACTCAAGTTTAGATCTAAACAGGTTTCCAAAAAAACCCTAGAAAACTATCATCCATCCTCGTAAACTAGAAGGAAACATTGCACATATGGTGCACAACACAATCTCACCCACGATAGCTTTTATGGGTGACTACAATGCTCAAGTGCTTGCAGCCTAGGAATGAGTGGGGATCTAGGATTGTGTTTTTCTTTATTATGCTTTACCCTTGTTAAATATTCAAGTACTTCTATGATTTTTTCATCGTTAAACCTATGCGTGCATGTTGATATAGCTGGTTTAACCATTCATTCATAAGATAAATATCAACATAAAGTAAACATTCATTAACAATCACACATAACACACAAGTTTACCATGGTTCACCCCCTCTTGGGTTACATCCACAAATATCTAGCTCTATGCTCTTTTATTTATTATTCTGCAAAATATCGCACTCCGCACATTACATATTCAGTATTACAATCAAGATAAAGGAAATATCCCTCTATTAGGTGGACTAGATCACACTAGGCTCCTCAACCTATGACCTAACCCTCAAATACTAGCTTATTCGACTCTTCTACAAGACTTATTACAATAAAAAACATAAATCCTCCTTGATAAATCCAAATACAACTCAACACACACAACAACAACAACAAAAACAACCCTTCTCTAGACCTCCTAGGTCTTTATTTATACTACTCACTGGCTTATAGCCATTACAATCTTTGTCAAAAACCCTAACCCTATCATGGTTAGGCTTTCCTTCTTGTGCGCCACGTCACTTTTCCTCTTACATGCTCCTTTCTTTCCAGTTGTTGCACGCAATCCAAAATTAGTTCATTTGTTTCTAAGTTTAGGTATTTCCCCAAAACAAATCCGTCTCCAAAAAATAGGCCTACACCCAAACTAGACTTCCTTCTCAAAATGGGCCTTGCTCAAACTAGACTTCCTTCTCCAATTAGGCTTGTGACCAACAGGACCCCAGTACTGACATGTCGATCATCCCAAGCCACTCAGATGGTGTGTTCTCCCTATACATCCTTGTCCAAACTATGGAACTTATCTTCTAGTTCCTTTCCTTTTTCCCTCAATTGCACAACTTTTCCTATTAGTTCCTCGACTGTTTGCGCTGTTATCTCCTCCTATATTATTTTTTCTCCCTCTGAATGTGTTTATGCCATAATAATCTTCTCTTCCTCCAACAGTGAAATCATATGTGCTCCTTGATCATGAAGGGGTTCCAATTAGGATTTTCTTTCTTGCTTATTTGCCTACATTGTTTTCAACTCTGTCTACAAATTCTTCATTTCTTGAGTGCCTTTCAAGTGCTCTATGATACTCATTATTTTATTTCATTGATTTAGCTCATGTATGGCAGCGCTGATTTTTTCCTCTTATTGGTCTCATTGTTGGACCGTTTAATCTTCCTCTAATATGGTTCATATCTACTTGTTTATGTCAAACACCTCTTCTAATTTCCTTGCTTCTTTTGCCATTTCAGCTATCTGGAGTGTAGATTGTTGTTCCCTCTATTTTTGAACCTCCAGATGAGTTGTAGGATTAAGATTTTCTTTGAGATCCTCTATTTCCTACCTATACTATTCGAGCATGTGCGTGATGACTTGAATATTCTCTTCAACACTACTCACAACTACCTGTGTGCTTTCTGGAATCTTGGTGAAGGCTTCCTTCAACTTATTCTCCAATTTATCTATGTGCTCTTTCTCCGAGGTCAATTGGTCACATGTGATTTGTAACATTTTGGTGACTCCCCTACCCACCTACAAGTTAGTTTCATCCACACAGGTTTTGGATTGCACTTCTTGCATTATGTTGGCCTGGAGTCCATATAATGCTTTGGTGGGTATTTGCACCATGACGACTTCAAACTGGTCCACTTCCCCCATGGGTTTTTGTGCATGCTCATGATCCAATTTGATCATTTGATGAGTGACTATGAATGTATCCCTTCCTTGTACTACAAGTTGTACTATCTTCTGTCCTTATTTCTACACAGGAGGTCGATGTGTCTTTTCATATTGTTGCGCTATGTCTTGTGGTCCTGCTTGACTCTGTAGTTGTTGTAGAGTTTCATGGAATTCTATGATCTTGGACATGATCTCTTCATTTTGTTCCACTGCAATATGGACCGTCTCTTCCCCTTTTCTTGGACCTTGTCCATGATGAATTCAATATCATCCTCTTTCAAAGTGATAACTGGGTCTTCCATGACATACTTCCTCTTTTTGCATGCCTCTTCTACCTACGCTGGATTCCTTGTTGTTTGTGAGGGATGCACCCCCCTTGTTGTAACTTGGACCTTGTCTTCACCATATCTTGATGTATCCCCCTTTCTGGTCTATTGTTGGTTGTATTTCCTTGTCATTTTTGTTGTCCTCCTTGGTCTTTTTGGTACTGCGTTGCTTCCAGATGACTGATTTTGTGTTGAAACCTTTCTATTGTTATCAACTGAGATGTTTTTTGTTTCTAAGGAACCTACTTCATCCTTGTCCTTGATATTAGAGGATTGTTTCACAACTTCCCTTGTTGTTGGCTTTGTTATTGGAAGCTTCCATTGCGTAGGCCAGTCTTTAATTATCCAGTCAACTTCCTCTTTGGTGTTCTTTGGATCTCTTGCATCATGGACCCACATGTGGTGCATGGATTCCTTGAACCTGAATATCCATTTCATCTCTTGGATTACCTCCATAGGTATGCGCCACACATTGGTTGTGAGTTTTTGTATTTCCTCCAGTAATATTGCAAAAAATGTGTTGTAGGCTTGTTGATTTTTATTGTCCTTGGCCTTCCAAAGGGACTGATTTGGCAGCATAGCATTTTCCTTTCTTATCGAGGAAGGTTGAGAACTTTGTCTCTTTCCATACTATCAAATATATAATAATGATAATCCAAGATTAATAGAACTCGGTTCTATTATCTTGCACATCTCTATAATCCACCAAAACTTGGTTCAATAAGTATGGTGAAAGTTGCGCATCACTCCTTTCATGCACTGTGTGGCTACTACTGTAACTCCTAATGGAGATCCTTATTTTTTGCATTTCCTCAATATATTGCAATCCATAAGCTTGTTGGTGAACCTCATTTCATTGTTGTTAATATCCTTGAGTATAATTCCCATGTTTCGCCGAAGGGTGCCAAACTATGGTTTGACCAGCTTGACGATTTCCTTCTCACACGCCTTATTATCCAAGTACTCCTATGGTTTTGCATCGACTATAGGTAGTCCTTTGATATTGGATATCAATGCCACATCCAACCATACTAGACTATCCATACAAAATATGCCTTCGTGTATGCGAGTGACTAGTTGTTTGACACACAACCCAACATTTTTACTGCACCTGAATTATTATATATCCAATAGGTTCATTATGATAGAGTTGTAAAACCCTATTATAAACTATGTGGGATCCATTATCGGTGTTCCTAGGTCTCCAATTTATCCTGTTTTCGTTAAGTAATTCTCTTCGACCAAATATGGGAATTTGGCCACATCGCGCACATCATGGTCTGAGTACCTAAGTTTTAGTACCTTTCCCAACATATCTTCCATAGTGAGCACTGCGTTTGGGAGATATGGGAGTGTGATGTCCATGGAATCATGTGCCTTTCTTTTCTTCCCAATAATAGATGGACCTGCCTCTTCTGTTTCTGCGTCCTCTTCTTCCCTCTCAGAGTCTAATCGGTCAATGATATCCTCAACCAACACCTCCTCTCCTTTGTGGCTCTATCGTTGACCCATCATTTCATCATGTTTCATGGGAATTTCAGGGTGAGAGTTTGAGATACTATTGTAGGCCCCATAAGTCTTCCCTACTTCATGTTGTTGTGCTTTCGATGTTTCCTCTTCAACCTGTGTCAGGATAATCGATTTTGTGTTCGAAGTGGTGACATATTCTAGCTCGACCATGTTTTCGGGCTACCTCATTCTTTCCTTTCTCCTTTGGCCCTATCAAGTAACCTGCACATATTGGCCCAAACTTATGAACTTTGGTGGGGCCATCTTTTATTCAATCTTGACATCCGTTTTCTTCCTCATAAATTTCTATCTAGGGCACGCACTTTGTATCTCACTCGGTGCTCAAAAATCACTAAGTTTTGAACTAACGAGTGATTTTCACACTTTAATGACCCGGTTGTAGTTGTTTCTCCCTTTTTACGTGCATTTGCACCAAGTTTCATTTTACATGTGTGTTGTCATTTGATGTTTGTTGCGATAATTTTTGTGTGCAATGTTTTCACACTTTCCTATGGTTCAATCAACTTCTTCTTCTTTTTTTGTTTTTTTTTTCCTTTTTTCTTGTTTTTCACTCTTTTTATTTCTTTTTTTCATTTTTTTTCCCTAATATCTTCTATAGTAGACTATATACATGTCTTTCCTACTATGTTGTTACTTTTAAGGGTTAGTATGTCGAGTGTCCCTTTACAGTTTCAATCGACTACCGTTTATCATTCCTTTTAGTTATGTTCCTCCCAAGTATTTTATCTACACAAATCCACCATATGTGACAGTATTTACTTCATATGGCCCTAGCCAATGCATTCTATACTTACCAGGGTGTTGCAAAATTTGTTTTCATAGAGTAGAACTAGTTATCCCTTCTTAAAACTCTTATTTTTAATAAGTCTTTCATGCAAAGCTTTGTCTCTTGATTTCTCTACTTCCTAGTGAAATACTTCCATAATATTGTCCTCTTCCATTTCCATTAGTTTATTTAACCTCCCCTATACTGTGCCTCTGTCATTCATGTTGGTAATTGTTGCTACGTGTAGACTGGGTACCAAAAATTCTAATGGCACCATTATTTCCTTCCCATACACGAATCTGAATGATTTTTGTCCTATCAATTTATTTCATGTGGTCCTATATTCCCATAGTATTGTTGCTATTTTCAATTCCCAATCATCCATGTTGACATTGCAGATCTTAGTTAAATCATTTTCCAAGATTTTATTGAACACTTACACTGTTCCATTTTCCTAAGGATGATATGCTGTACTCTTCTGGTGATAAACTTAAAACTCCTCAGTAATAGACCTGATGGTATTATTGATAAAATGAGTTCCTTGGTCACTCATCAAAATCCTGGGACATCCAAATATGGTGATCACTTTCTCAAATAAGAAGTGTGTTACTGTCTTTGCACTATAGTCCTTGAATGATGTTGCTTTTTCCCATATTGTTAAGTATCTAGTCACAACAATGATATATATAACTCATGACCTTTTTGTTGGTGGATTAATAGGTACAAAAAAGTCTATTTCCCATTTTTCAAAGACCTGTAGAGTCACATGTGGTCTTAGAGGCATCACATCCATTATGTTGGGTTTTCCAACCCTCTGACAGAAATCACATTGCTGGAAATATTCCTTGGAATCTTTATGGATTGTTGGCCACCATAATTTTGGATGAAATACCTTCTATGCAGTATATTTTTCTACATAGTGTCCTCCAACTATAGCTTCATGAGATTATACTAAAATTATGGGTCATTCATGTTCCAATACATACCTTCTCAAAATGTTATATGTGCCAATCTTGTATAAATGTCCTGCAATGATCTAATAGTTTGCATATATGAATAACATATTTTTTTTGCATGGTGCTAATTTCCTGTGGTGAAACCCCTGTACATAAGTATTAAATAATATAAACGAAGTATTCATCATCTACCTATACTAAAAATAATTGTGCAACAGGGAAGTTGTCTTCCAAGTTAGGAGGTTCTTCTCCATTCGTTACCCTTGACAAGTGATCTAGTCCTGCATTCATCTTCCCTGGTTTGGCTATCACTTTGAAATGAAATTCTTGGAATAATAATAGCCATCTATAGATCCTCTCCCCCCAACACTGACTTGTTGAATATATATCTAAGGGAAGAATGGTCTATTAAAATTTTAAAGTGTTTACCTAGTAAATACTTCCTGAATTTCTAGAGTGCATATACCATGGCTAAGCCTTCTCTTTATGTAGTGTTATAATTCTTCTTTGAGTATGGAATATTTATTCTTCTAAAGGATATAGGATATTCTAAGTCCCCTACTCTTGGATGCACCTGTTATCGCACAGTTTGTAGTTTAGGTCAAAGGCTAAAGGATAGAGACCAAACTAGCGTAACATGAACCTTCCCCACCCAATGTCACCTCAATGGGGAGGTTATTTCTTTTTAGGGAGGTTAACCCTGGGGAGACATCCCCGACAGCCTGGGGTTTTGAAGAGGCTAAGGTATTAAAGTCAGGTTTAGAGTTTCCTCCTCACAGGTTACCACCAAGATCAGACAGTCTGGGTAATCAGCCAATAAAGAAGTGTATGCCCAAATGAAAACACCTGCCCGTAACAAGACAACAATAATATAGTATATATGCAGGCTATAACTCAATGGGTTAGTACTTCAATGACTATCTACTATTAATTAATAAGCAATGTAAAACAATATATACCAATGAAGTCAACGTTTTATCAATTAGCTATGGAAAAAGCATCAATTCATCAATAACTATCAACATGATCAAGCCAACAATGTATCCAACCAACACTTTACTCAATAAATGCTTTAAATCATCATCTAATTGCCTATATTCAACATTTTCTGCATCAAGATGAGATAACCAACTGTGACGTCAGCCTTAATTAGGTTAGTTTGTTAGTTAGGGTTTCAAAATTCAAAGTTTTGAGAGTTGTTTTGGACACTAGGACTTCAACATTGGAGGCTAAAGATCAGTGCCTTAGGGTATATGGGGTCAAACAAGATAAGGGCACAAGGTTTTGAAAGGATGAAGACTTAAATACAAGAGGGAAGGGTTCTAAAGTGTTTTAAAGGCATGGCCCTAGAATCAAAACCCTAGGGGAAAGAGGCTCACTCCGGTGTTGCTTAAGCAAGGCCTCATGCTCTTTCCTCCTTCTTTAGGTCAACTTGGCAAAAGGGCTAGCATAAATGATAAATTTAACTAAAGGATGAGGTGAGAGAAAGTGTTGTAAAGACAAGGCTTTCAAACCCTAGAAGATGATGGCCCTAGGTGTAGATAACCTAGGCCTAGGACGTCACCCCCTTTATAACCTATAAAATTCAATTATAGCTTAAGGGAAGAAGCAAGATGAGTGTAGCAAAAGGCTAGGCTCAATCCTTCTTCTTCAATGGCCAAAAAAATTCTCTCTAAGGGGACATGAAACAAGGATCTACTTGTGTGCTTGTTACCAAGGGTTTCAAATAGGCAATTCAATAAGAAAATGCAAGAAATTAAACCTACAACCATTCAATTAATAATTTTTGCAAGAAAATCACTTACATATCATGAAGAAAGCATGTGCAAACCCTAGTTGTAAACCT